>JAUOBV010004577.1:0-15149 GCA_032360425.1 Rubia occidens
TAAATTTTGGATTGCATTAATCAAGTCATAATCTTATAACTACTACACGTTGTATAATAAATTTTTAATATTGCAACTAAATCCTTTTCCTTTTATAATTCTAATTTAACTCCGTCGTTCCATATGCCTATGGAAAGGATTTTTCCCAAGACTTTGTCTTTTTATACGAAATTATTTTATTTTTGTCAACTAATATTTAGAAATGACATAATTTAGTACATATCAATATATGATTGGCAGTATTAAAAATTGAGTTAATCTCTTGAAGCACCATATCTCCATAACTTATGGAAATATCAAGGTTTAAATTGCAAATTAGAAGAAATCAAGATAAAATTTTTGGGTTATATTAATCGGGTCATAAACTTATAATTACTGCACGTTGCATGGTAAATTTTTAATATTGCAATTTAAACATTTTATCTTTCTGTAATTTTATTTCAACTCCATATTTTCATATGCATATGGAAACAAGGTATTTATCAAGATTTTTCTATAAAAAATGTAATGCATTAAGGTATATTATATTTTAATTTGAATATTAAATTTAGATTATCATAAATTTTAACTTTCTTTAACCTGAATAATTAATAATTATGAAATATTAACAATTTAAGACTATTTTCTTATCTAAGATGATGATTTATTTTATTTTTTTGGATCAAAATTTAAAACTTACATTTTATATATTTTTAATTCAATCAATTAATCATGAATTGCTAACAATATGCCTAATTTACAAAAAAAAAATTAGATCTTACATACATAATTTTTTTATCATTATAAAATGAGTTTCTCATTATATTTGACCATGCAAGGTTCAACCACTGGCATTACCGGAAATGTCCTGCCTTCTACATAGTATAATATTTGTTGACCACAAAAATTTTTTTTGGGTCTTCCCTAAAATGTTTAATAAAAAAGATGACCTTCTCTAGAATGTATTTTTTTGTCGAAAAATACCACAATGTTATCAACTAATCACAATATATTAAAAAAATTGGAAGAAGAAGAAAATGGACATTTATAACTCAATTGCACAAAATTTAATCAATAAACACTATCATCTAATTGAAATATTTTAAATTTTTGTAAAAATTGTATGATGATATTAAATATATATTTTTATCATAAATTGTGCAATGACATGGTATTACAATCAAATCTTCTAAAATTTAATCATTTTTCGTATTTTATGGAACCCGTATGCATGCAATTTTGATAACGATAATGTTATTTTACTAAAGTGGTATTTACTAATATTTTATCAATTAATTAAATTATATTAAAATATATATATTTATTTATATAATCATATTCAAATTCATGCACGTGCAAAACACTGGTGTAATCTAGTTAATACTTATGAAAAGTTATCACAGGATAATATTTTTAATTATATATCAATTTAATTTTGACTAAATAAAGTTAATCTCCAGTTTGATATGAAACTCTGCTAAAAAAGTGTGATATTTTTTAATAGATCGACACAAGTTAATATTTTCCCAACTACCTTACTGTCAATTATCAACTTGTGAAATGTTGCCGATAAAAAAATATCATACTGTATTTATATATTTCATAGAGAAAGTCTTGAAAAATGTGACTTTTTTAAAAGTGATTGAATATGTCAAGCACCTGATTGTAAAATGGGATTTATTTTGCAATTAACTGAAATTTATGGATTCCTGTAAATAATTGTTTTCATTTTCCATTTATTCTCTTAGCAAAATTCACCCTTGTAAACCTCTTACTCATTGTATACTTTGCCACTTTCGTATTCTCAGTCGCTTCGCCACTGCCTTTCCACCATGCCGCTCCTCTACCGCCAATCCTCTACGCATATTTTTTTCTCCTTTCCATCGTCGTTTTGTTCTCTGTAATCGTTTGTAACCGTCAGCGGTTGTGGCATTTTCTTTTGTAATATGGCATCTGTGTAGTTTGGCATATGTCGCATTGAGGTTAGTCACAATGATGTTATTAATAAAGTTGTGCATTTGTATGAGTTGATGTTATAATATGCATTTTATTAGTTATATGTTGCATTTGTTAGTATTTAGTAGTATGTATTAGTTAGTTATTTTGTGCGTGATTGTTTTCCTTTGTTGTTAATTGTTCATTTTAAATTAAGCACCGCATTTGTTAAGTTAGATATTGCATAGCTTAACATTCAGTGTGTACTTGTTAGTTTGACTGCATATGAATTTTTATTTTCATTCTTTGTTGATCGTTGATTTCAAATTAGGATTGCATTTGTTTATTTATATATTACATTTGTCAGTATTGGGTGTGTAGTTGTTAGTTGTACTGTGTAGGGGTTTTGCTTCTCATTTTTGTTGATTGTTGATTTTGAGCTAAACATTGCATTTGTATTGTTAAGTGTAGCATTTGTTAATATTATAGTTTAACTGTGTATGAATTTTTATTTTCATTATTTTTTATGGTTGATTTTGAATTAGGAGTTGCTGTACATTGCATTTATTAGCATAGTATGCAATCATCAATTGTACATCGTAATACTTTTATTCTCATTTGTTTTGTTGTTATTTGCTCATTTTGAATTAGGAATTACACATTTTTACTTATATGTAGCATTTGCTATTATTAAGTGCGTTGTTTTTTTGTACTGCGTATGGCTTTTTATTCTCGTCTGGTGTTGATTGTCGATTTTGAATTTGGCACTGCGTTTGTTTGTTTATATATAGTTTTTTAAAAATATTTAGTTTTTTTTGTTAGTTGCATTGCGTATTAATTTTTATTTTAATTCTTCATTGATGGTTGATTTCGAATTAGGATTTACATTTGTTTATATATATAATATATCATTTGGTATTGAATGGGTAGTTGTTAGTTATATTGCTTATGACTTTTATTCTCCTTTTCTATTGATTGTTCATTTTAAATTAGGAATTGCATATGTTTACGTAAATGTTGCATTTGTTAGTATTGAGTGTGTTATTTTTTGTATTGCTTATGAATTTTTATTCTCATCTGTTTTTAATTGTCGATTTTTATTAATGACTGGATTTTTTTAGTTAGTTGTTGCATTTTTTAATATTCAGTGTATGTCTTTTTTACAGGATCCCTACCTAAACCCTAAAGATGTGGTAGGTTTTCATGATATTGAAAATGCTGAAGGTTACCTTTGTTTTTTTATGTTTGTTTTATTCGTGTGATGTATTCCTTAAACTGAATTTATGTTGTTTTTGTAGAAGTGTCACATTTATTGAGAAAATCACGTAATTCTAAGTTGCCCAAATCAGAGATCGTTTCGTGGGAAATGTGAAAAAGACTCGGGAATCATTTTCTTCTGGAGATATTTTTTTCTGGCATACTTTTTGTTTTTAATTTGTTATTTCTTATGGTTTCTTGCTTATGTATCTATGAGTGTTTTTTAGTGGTCCACAATTTTTGAGTTGGCTTGGCAGTCAGCGAGAATCCATGGGATGCAAACCCCTGTGGTTCCTGCTGCTGCAACTATTTCTAAGCACAGTCTCGTTCCTAAGCCTAGGAAGAGACTTGTGAAATTCACTGTAGAAAAGAGGAATGATGTTGAGGACGAGACAACTCAATCTTTTTAAAGATGTACCTAGAGAAGAAAAATACTCGTTTGATTATGAAGCTATGGTGATTAGCTTTTTATTGTTATGTCAAGATGTTGGTACAGGTGTTGGTCGAAAGCTTTGATGTTTCAAGTGTCGTATGTATTAGTTTTGTGCATGTTCATCACTGAATACCCCATCCTTCTCCCTATACCCTAATAATACACGCCATCATCGAAGCGTCTTGGTGAAGAGGAAGATGTTGATGTTACGGTAGCGAGAGGCAGAATCGGGGTCGGGGATATTGAGTCCGATGAAGGCTTTGCCGCTGGAGAGCTTTTAGACTCGGTCGGCTACGGGGAAGAGGAGAACAATATGGGTGGAGAATGAGTTAGTGCCACAAATAATTTTAGAGTAAGAATGGACTTCCTTCTCTTCAGAGGTTAGGGCGACTACGAGAGTCAGAATGACCGTCGGTAGGAAGGAAAGGTGGTGGGAAGTTGACGCCAAGTGCTAATGGCAGTGTGACCAACGGTGGTCACAAGGGGAGTATGGTGTACGGGTTTGAGATCTCCTCGTAGTTTGCTCACTTGCCTCTTCCCCCCTGTGCTGCTTGGAGAAGCTGCTGCCTACAGTCTGTTCGTCGGAGAGAATGGCATGACCAACGAACAACCCTAGATTGGTGAGGAGCATTGATCGGAAGGGATAGGGGAGTGGGAAGGGGAAGACATAAAAAGGAAAGGAAAAAAAAGAAAAAAAAGGGCAATGTTATTTTTCCCTTAACAAGTCGGTTTGACCTAACAAAAAGGCCACGATTTAGCAGTTTGGTATGTCGAGGGGTTAAAAGTGTTCAAAAAATGATAAGGGCCCAAAGGTGAATGATCGTGGTAGTTCAAGGGCTGCAGAAATAATTAATTTGCTTTTATAATAATCTCGTTCTAGCTTGACTTAAAGCTTAGTTAGACAACCTATTTTTGTGACTAGATCATTCCCCCCTATATAATTACCTTCAGGAACTAAACAAGTAATAGGGATGATAATGTCACATTTGAAGCTGTTTGGTTGACCAGCATAAGAACACTTGTAGTATTTATCTCGTATCTTCCCTATAGTGTTCAAATGTTGAGAATCCTTCATGTAGCTAAAACCAATATTATTGGCATATTTTTTCTATACAAAATATGAAATGCTTCTACATTTCTTGCTTTCATGACGGCAAGACTTTCTGTGACATCTATTTGATTTTAACTAGGGAAATATGCTCATGTGTTTGAAAACAAGGCAAGTTTTAATGTAATCAGTACATGTTGTAAGGTATGAAATGCAGTGTATATGAAAATTTGAAAAACTATAAAATTATGTAACATTTGTTCTGTGCACTATAAGAATTATTGGTTGTAGGCTAACCTATGCATTTTTAAAAATAAAAAACAGAAACAATATATAAGGTAACTTATGCTCTACTTCCTGACAAAGTTTTGTTATTCATAAAAGGAGTTGATAGTTTTAAATAAAATGTGATGTTTATTTCAACAATACATGTTGTAAAGTAATCAATGCATACTTTATATGAAAAATTGAATTGTCAAATTTTAGTGTTCTTTGTTCTATGTAGTTTAACATATACTAGTTTTAGTCTAACATATGCATGCTTTAACAAAACGTAAATGCTTTGTAACCTAACGTATACATTACCATCTAACATAGTTTCATAACTCATATTTATAGTTTTAAAACAAATGTGCGTCTTAATACAAAATGTAAACTGATGTGTAGTCTATAAAAAAAATTCGGCACCATCTAGTTTGTTTTGTTAAATTTTGCCACATTTTTTTACATGTTCATAGCAGTTCAATTTTCAGATTCACTCCTCCAGTCATATCATTCATGTGCAATTCTATATCAAAAGGTCTGTAACTGCAGTAGTTGTCATGTTATGTTGGACAGTTTGATATGTAGAAGGTAAAATCGTAATTGATTCAAACTGAATTTCACACGAATCACATTGAATTTCAGTAGATTGAATTGTTCCGATGCAGAGGCTCCGTCAATTTTCATTGATTTTGATTAGTTCTTCAACGTTGATTAGGTCTTCATCAATTTCGTTGAGAACCTGAACATCTTGTAGGTCATATTCGATTGGAGGATTTGATGTTGGGGGATTCCTCGAGGTGGCAAAGAAATAGAGAAGGAATGACGAACAAATGGAGAAGTAATGGAGAAGAAACAAAGAAAAATGCATAGATTAAAGAAGAAGGAGATGCGTAATGCCGAAGGAATGGTGGAAGAAGATTGAAATTGGGAAAAGAATAAGGAGAATCAAGATCCAAAAATATTTCTTATCACCCCACTTGTTTTCCTGATGACCCAGTTGCGACCCAATTGATTTCCTTCTTTAGTTTTTCCAATCGCAATTAGGTCATTGATTTGTTTATAGGTTATGGAAAGGTTACCTGCCAGGAGACCTTCTCTACTGTATAATAAGAAAATGTGAAGCATTTCTAGAAAGTACAATTTAATTACCGTTGTCATCCGTTCCTTTATTTTAAGACTGCTTCTCCTTCCCATTTCCTCCGATCACACCTTCACATACAACTACCTCCTGCGTTAGCTGTCCTTCATTCTTTATTTTATCTAATTGCAACTTCACCGCTTCACCAAAGCATGAGTTGTCAATCTCTAAATAAACCATTGGAACATGTCTTCCTCTTCGTTCTCCTCTCTTCATACCTCTCTATATCATTATTAATTTCTCCCCTATTAAAGTTTGTTGGTGAGATAAAAAAAAGTCATTCGTCATTTTTATTCTTATAATCTGCCGCTTTGGAGAATTCTATAATTGTGTTTCCTCTTTTATTATCTTTAGTCTATGGTGACTGATGTACGGTGGTTGTTAATTTACAAAGTTCTTTGACTTTCCCGTCATCATAATGTCGTTGGATGATTTCCTTTTGCTTTAATACGTCTAATTAAGACAAAATTTTAATATGCATTTCTTAATTTCAAAGTTGCACGTTGAGTGTTTGATATTTTGTTAAGTGAGCAACTATTG
This sequence comes from Rubia occidens, assembly GCA_032360425.1. NCBI lineage: Eukaryota > Viridiplantae > Streptophyta > Magnoliopsida > Gentianales > Rubiaceae > Rubia > Rubia occidens. The sequence continues at coordinate 6,595 of JAUOBV010004577.1, forward strand.
TATAAGTGAAGTAGAGTACGATTTTTCCCGCTTGGTTCTCTCAAACTATTTATCAGTCCTTTTTTTTTTTTTGAAATGCAGAGGTTGAGTTAGCAAATACCTTTACTTTCTTAGGCGAGGGAACACACAACAACATTCAAAGGAAAACACACTAAACCATTAGCTATAAATTTTCATTTATACCTCTTGTTTCGTTGATAGATCAATACTGTCTTTAAATAGCATATATTTAGGGGATCACTTTTTGTATTAAATAAGTAAAATTGTACTTCTTAAAAGTTGATGCGAGATGCTGACCTATTTTATTTGGGAAGCCACTTGAAACTTTCTTTGACGTTCTTACATATGTTATATATTTGTTAATTTCTTTTACAATTTCTCCAACCTCTATATAAGCTATCATCGCCCTTTTTCCCTTATGCTCACAACATTTTAATTCTATTAATTGTCTTATGTTTTTCTGAGGCCGATGAATACCAAGCGTAAATCTTCTGGCATATACAATGTAACGGCATGAACACGTGAATTATTGTGTTTATATTTAGCTGGATAATTTTCCAAGGTCTATAATTTGATTAGATGAATATTGTTAAGAAGATTTTGGTATATGTAAATTTGCTGAAATGTCCTAGGTAATATTTTAAATACATGGTGTAACTGCATGAACACATGAAGTAATTTGTATAAAAATTGGTAGATGATCCATCAAGGACTGATATTTCATTAGATGAATGATTTTATGAAGAATATGATATTTTATATTTTGTTGAAACATCTAAAATAAGATGATGTATACACTATTAAAATGCCTAAAAACATGAAGTGATTTGTTTATGTATAGCTAAATGAATAATGAAGGTGAAGATTTCATTAGATGACTTTTGCTATGAAACGTCTGAAATAATATGTTATGTACCCAATGAAACAGTTTAACATATGTACTAATGTATTTATATATTATTAAACTAACCATAAAGTTTTGATTTAATTAGACTAGTGGTATTCATAGCCAAGGACACACAATTAAAGATCATCTAAACTACGTCAACAAGCTGTGAATGAAGGATATTGTAGGAGGCGGTGCTCAACAAGTAATTGAGGGATTATCGTAGAAGAATACCGAAGAGAAAGATTTTTTCTTTAGAGTGAAACTCGATGATGATGGTAGGTGATGATATCTGGGCCACGACCCTTCGAGGCCCGCGAGCTTCGAGCTTAGGGTATTGTCTAAAGTCCAACTTGAGGCCCATAAAGGGACGCGTGATCCAATCCTAATTAAGGATATTATTGATTCCTACAAGGAAACTATCTCGTGTATACCAATTATACTCGAGTTACTATGCATATCAAATAAGGAAAGGAGTTCGAATCTCATTAGAGATCGGGTTCTCCTCCCCTATAAATACACAGGCCTGGTAAGTCTTTATTCTATTCAATACACTCTCAACACAAGGCTTATACTAACTTAAGCATCAGAGTGTTATGGTGATAACTGGGTCGTTACTCGTTAGAGCTATGCAATTTCAGCTTTTGCAAGAAAGGCAGAAACGCAGAAAAGGAAGGTTTAAAATATAAAACCTTGAATTGAGGAAAGTTGCAAGTGGCGGCTGCCACTAAGAATTTGGGATTAGGGCTTACGAATTTATGAAGCTAATTATGGCGCAATTAGAAGCTAATTAAGCCATCTAGCATTTGAAAGCCACATCAGAGAAGAATTAGGGCGGGCCATTGTTCGCCATGCTATTTTTATTTGTTAAAAAAAAATTCCTACTTCCTATAATATATAAAACAAAGTTTTGATCCGTAATTAGATTCAAAATATGTCATATAAATTCATTCAACATATTACATTAGAAAACAAACTAAATCATCTTGAACATGATTAATGATAATTAAGAAATGATATAAAATAGTAACAAATTCATACTTCCACGGTTTACTAAATTTGACTCATTTTATTTTGATTATTTTTTATATATATATACTGACACACTTTTTGTTTTTGGTAAGATTGTTTAAATTTCATCAACTCATTCACTTTTTTCTTTCTAAATTTAATTTATTTCACTCATTTCATTCTTTATTAATCCAAGTGAATAATTAAATGTGCCAATTATGGTAGAGTAGATAGAATATGCATGAAAAATGATATGCATCTCAAAACACACCTTAATATTGAATTATCTAAGCAATTTTTTATATAATCATTTTTATAATTTTGATATTTTATACAATTTCTAATGTTTAGTAAAATTTAGTCTATATTACATGATGTGTTGTAGGTGGGTGACGCGTGCAGACAATGTGCGTGGCTCGCTAAATATTGTACTGTGTTACACAATTGCACACTTGCACAAAAGATGTCAATTTCTTTCTTTTATAGGTAAAAACACAAGCACACACAAGGAAGACGGAAAAAAACTTTTAATAGAATATCAACTTCAATTTCATAGAGTTACAAAAATACTTACAAATTGCTTTGGCAACGTGGCACAGTATTTTATGTATTTTGCATTGAATGTAGAATGAAAACATGTTTAAAATGTCAAAAACTAGTGTTTATTGTATTATAATCGAAGATGTTGATGAGATAAATAAATTCCAAAAAAAACCATTTTAGTTGTATCTTTACGTTATGACCATAATCTTACATCATACTTAAATGTGCACCTATTTAGGTGGCCGAGTACAAGGCACGTGCAAGGAAGCTAAGTATACGAGCAAACATAACTGTATTGAAGCTGATTGTACGAGCAAAGAGAAAATGGCATGAGATGAATGCCATCATACTAATGAAGGAAATTTAGAAGACTCGTACATTTAGTAAACAACCAATGGGTCATCAGTGGATTGAATGAAGTTGATGAAACAGAACATTCTGATAAGAATCACTCAGCTTTCCTAACATTGGGCAGTAATGATACAAATGATTCAGAATAGCATTCACCCAATGATCTTCAGATAATCCACTCTCCTGCCAGAAAGAAGCAGAAAATGGAATACACCAGTTGTTTGTGAAAATTAGTTAGGGAGGCTAATAAGCTTGATTGGGTGTAGTTTGAATATGTTTATGGAGTTGTTTTGCCTATGCATGAAATCATAAAATCACTGAACTATGTGACACTTTTGTGCATACTATGGTCAAGATCCTGCAAAATTGAACCTATAATTTTATTTTTTCGGTTATGTTTTACACTTTTTTTATTTAGAACATATTTGATATTTTAAATATAAAAAAAATCATTTTTAAATTATTAGATCTAAAGAGAAGATTAAATAAAAATGAAAAGAGTGTCAATATTAAAAATCCAAAACAAATGTTTCGGTGGCTGAGATGCCTCCGTGCAGAGCCTAATGGGTTTAAGAATGAATGAGATGATGAAACTCTTCCCGTTCTCCTCAAAGAACTCATCACCACCAACATTCTCCCCCGCCACCCCGTCATATCCATCGGTCGATGCCTATTGTTTCCAAACCATGGAGATCCTTACTTTAAACTCCATAGTTTGCCAAAATGCACCTAATATTCCACCTCGATGATCCTGAAGACCACATCGTTATCATTTATTCCGATCTCCAAATCATCACCTACACCAGGGAGAGTGGCGCCGTTTCACGTGAGGTAAATTTTCCATTCGAAGAGACTACATGGAATGTAATAGTTGGTTCTTGCAATGGTTTAGTCCTTATAAAAAAGGACCGTTCAGAACCTCGTTTGATTCTCATGAATCCCATCACTCTACAATTTGTGAAAATGCCTGAATTCCCTATTCCCCTAATCCTCATGCTAAAGTCATAACCTATACCTTTGGCTATGATAGTTCTAACGAAGATCTTTACACAATTGCTCGTATACAAAATTATTTTTAAGCATAATGGGTTTAAGAAATTAACCTCTATGAAATTCAACTGTTGTGGGGATGCAACATCAACCTCATAAACTACCACTCCAACACTCCCAACAACCACACAATATCATCGACATGAAGAAAACAAAAAAAATCCAGATACAGATAAATTAATATTAATGGAACCCATCTAAGAACTATAAAAAATTGATTAGATGCAAATACTGTTGGGGTTGAAGTCCATTAACTTATCACCAATTATATTAGGTTTAGGGTATGACGAGTAATCCTTAGCCCCAGCCTAGTGAGCTAGTGCACTTCAATAAAGTTAATTAGAATCTACTCATTTAAGCTTTTAATCACTGGCATAAAAGCCTACCCAAATCTCTCTATTTCCAATCCTATATTTTTTTCCTCCATAATATATTATAAAAAAGATAAATTATTGTACTTGCTTCTGTGTAACGAGAGACAAGTTGAACTAAATGATTATACATGTAAAATTGAAACTAGGTCATTGAACTACTTATGACTTGTGTGCACAATTGGTGCAAAAGAAATTTGTGATTGAAATTAAAAATACCGCTAACACCTAAATCAATTAATAAAATATCAACTTCAATTTCGTACAGTTTTAGAAAAACTAAAAATTACTTTTGCAACATGTGCCACACACTGCACAATATTTTATGTATATTTCATTGCACTTACAATGATAAATTTTTTAAGAGTGTCAAAACCCAATGTTTATTGTGTTATAATTGAAGATGTTGATGAGATTTTAGATTTCCAAAAAATATATGCATTAAACCGGAAGCAAGAAAAATGAAAATGCCAAATCCATAACTTCCACATTCATCTAGCTAGATGTCAATATATCTTTTACTACTTATACACCATATATAGTAAAAATATTATTAATAATTATGATAATAATAATAATAACTTGAGTAAACATAATTGGATGTTAATATTTTTTATATGGGAATCTCTTGAAAGGTGAGATGTTCATAAACTTATGGTGTGGCCACTTACTTTTTACCTCCAAGTTTTGATATATATAAATTAAGTTTCTTTCCAAACTTTAGGATTAATTTTTCAGCACTTTGAATGAAGGTTTTTATTTTTCCGGGTGTCCATTTGTGCCAAAAAAGATGATGTGCAATTATAATGCATCATGCAATTATCGTGCATATCTTAAATTATTTTACATTTTAAACTCCACCTGCAAAGTAACTTTACGTTTTAAACTCCACCTGCAAAGTAACTTTACGTTTTAAACTCCACCTGCATATTGAGTCACTAATACAAAGGCGCACCTATTTAGGTGGCCGGGTACAAGGCATCTGCAACTTAGGTGTATGTCGCGTAACCAACATAACTGCATTGATGTAGAATATACCAGCAGAGAGAGAATGACATGACATGAATGCCATCATACTAACGAGGGAAATTTAGAGGAGACTCGTGCATTTAGTAAACAGTCAATTGGTCATCAGTGGATTGAATGATGTTGAAGAAATAGAATATTCGGATAAGAATCATCCAGATTTCCTAACATTGGGCAGTAATGAATACAAATGGTTCAGAACAACATTCACCCAATGATCTTTAGATAATCCACTCTACTGCCGGAAAGAAGCAGAAAATGGACTGCTCCAGTAGTTTGTGGAACTTAGTTAGGCAAGCTAATATGCTTGATTTGGTGTAGTTTGAATATGTTTATGGAGTATTTTTGGGATGAAATATGGAGTGTTTCCTGTAATGTTTATGTTTTTCTTACCTTTGTTGCAGTTACCAAAGGATTTAGTTTAATTTTTTAAATGTATATATTGTGATTTTAAAATTTGAAAGTTTGAAATAGGTGCTGTAGGTTTTTAATGGAGAAAACTTTTGCCTATGCATGAAACCATAAAATCACTAAACTACACGACATTTTTGTGCATACTCTGGTAAAGATAGTGCAAAGTTGAACCTATAATTTTCTTTTTCGGTCATGTTTTTCAACTTTTTTAAAAAAAAAAATCAATTTTGAACATATTTGATCTTTAAAAATTTAATAATTAATTTTAAAATATTAGATCCAACGAAAATATCAAACAAAATGGAACGAGTGACAATATAAAAAAAACCCAGTTCAACTATTTCGGCAGCTGAGACGGCCTCCATTCAGAGCATAATAGGTTTAAGAAAGAATGAGATGATGAAAATCTTCATGTCCTCCTCGAAGAACTCATCACCGCCAACATTCTTCCCCGCCTCCCCTTCAAATCCATCGGCCGATGCCAGTGTGTTTCCAAGCCGTGGAGATCCTTAATTTCAACTCCCCAGTTCACCAAAATACACCTCAAATTCCACCTCGTCAATCTCGAAGACCACATTGATATCATTTATTCCGGCGTCCAAATCATTGCCTTCACCGGTTAGAGTGACGGCATTTTGCGTGAGCTAAAATTTCCATTCGAAGAGATTACATGGAATGTAATGATTGGTTTTTGCAGTGGTTTAGTCCTTAAAAATGGATAGTTCAGAACCTCAACTGATTCTGATGAATCCCATCACTCGGCTGATTCTGATGGATCCAAAATTTATAAGTGTTTAGTGGCATTCTAACTTTCTTGAGTTGTCCTTTCTTTTTTATGTTAATAAATTTCTATTTTTGTTAGATTACAGAGCATGCGCGTTTGCAGAGATGCGCTGATCACAACTGACTGTTGATACTGGATGGCATCAATTTCACACCAAAAAAGGAGGGAACGGTATGAGATGTGATCCCGGGAGCAAAGGCCAAGATGTACGAGCATCAAGAAGGGAGATTTGAATTCATGTGGAAGAACCTCGAGAGGACTATCGAGCTAGCTGAGCTGAAGAACTCAGATAACAATGATAATAGAGGATGCATCATATCACATACTCCAAGAACTGGCAACACACTTTTGATAAATATTTCACACGCTTCGCACACAACTAATGAAGAGTTCAATAATTTAGATAATTTAAATGCTAACTACATTTATAAAATAACTTATAAATAAACTTTGTACAATGTATGCACGAATGTGACCCACTGATGAATAGTTTAATTATATATATAATTAACGTGCTAATTAAAAATATTTAAACAGCTTATAAATAAATTTTGTATTTGCACGAATGTGACCCATGTACTTTAATGAGCTAAACTAAATATTTTATTATTATGTGCATGTACTAGTAATATTTCCCTTTTTTCTAATTCAATATTTTGTTTTTATAAACCCTATTTTAGAGTTTTCATTACCTGTGATACAATATGCTGCCATTGACGCAAAGAGAGCCCATTATAGAGGCTAAACCAGCTGACAGAAGTGTGCAACGTCTTAGGGCAGAGCTAGTTGGTGGTTGCGACGAAAAATGAGTTCTCAAAAATTACCTCATGATTTTTGATAACACAACATCCTTACTTCCTCCTTCTCATTTCAATTTGCAATTTAACTATTCAATTAATAAAAATTTCTTAACTTTAACCATAAAATTGAATTGGTATAGAAGTATAAATACCATTGCGTGATATCCTGTTAGATTTATGATAACATATATTTTAGTTATCTCTGATAGAAGATATTAAGGTTAAGTCAACTGATAAAAAGTAAAAGTGCGCAGTCGAATCAAACGAAAAAGGTTGTTAGGCCTATTTGAAAAAGTGATTTCCCGTAATGATTATTATTGTCCATGAAGAGAATAAATAGAGAGTACATAGCATAAAGGTAGACTAGTCCTAATATAACTCTAAACTAGTCAAGAAGATAAAAATCAAATTTAATCATCTAACTAATTTATTATGACAGAACCATTACCAAACCCCCAAATAATCATCCTGATGCAGATTATTGGCTTGGAGTTAATGCTACCTTTGTTTGATTTTTTTTTACGATTAGCAATTTTAAAATTTTCTTCGCATGTTGGACATTCTTGACCATCATGCTCCAACTTGAGGGAGAGTGATAAGGAAATAGAAACTCTCCTTGTAGGAAATGTTATAAATGTAAGTTACCTTATAAAATTAGTTTCCTTGTAGGTTGGGTTAAATGATAATTTTCATATAGACTTTGAAATACTATTCCTGATAGATTTTGGTTTGTTATAAAACTAAATATTGTAACCCTCATCATTGATAAGATGTATCATTGATGTGATATTAATGTCCCATAATAAAGTCTTTTACATTTTATCAGTACTTAACCATCTAAATGAATCTGAAAAAAAGAAGAAGAGAAAGAGGCTAGGTGAAACCATTATCAATACGATATTCTGAATTTCTCTACTGAGAATTTTGGAAACTGTAAGGCTCTGTTTCTCCGTTCTCGCTAGTCGTTGCTCTGTTCTGAATTTTGGACGTAGACTCTGTTTCTCCGTTCCCCGTTCTCTTTAATCAATTTTTTTGTTGCGCGACAAGACTCCGCAATCATTTACATAGTTTATCTACGTGGCAAAAATTTAAGTGGCAAGACTCTAATTAGGCATATAAGAGCATGTGCAGTGGGGGTTTTAAAGTGGGTTGAATTAAAAATGGGGACCGAATAGGGACAATTAATTCTCACAATGGGGGCTGAATTGGGGTTGAAATTTAAAAACCCGTGGGCCCGGGTTTTAAATGGGAACCAGTCCCATATTGCATTGTGTGCAGAAAAGGCGTGGCCCATGTCCCTGTTTCGGCCAGCTTTTGCA
>JAUOBV010004678.1:0-15143 GCA_032360425.1 Rubia occidens
CATGTGAGATTATCCTTATGCTTGGATCTTTTCTTACTCGAGGACGAGTAAAGTTCAAGTGTGGGGATATTTGATGTATCCATTTTATATCGTGATTTTGGGATCTTTTTGTACTTGTTTTGGTAGACTTTTATGCTTTAAAAACTCTATTTTACCTTGAATTCATATTATGAGAGTTGAGAGCGACTTTTTCGCTTTTGTCACTTATAATAAAAATTCTGTGAGACAAGGTAATTATCAAAGATTTGAAGACCTTGAAGACTCCACTTTGAAGACTATGAAGACTTTTGAAGACCCGGAGAAAAGAAGAAGAGAAGACTACATGAAGACCAAAGAGTTAAGTCAATTGAGGGCAAGATACTCTGGCCATCGCAAGTCACGACGGCCACCTGCCCAGATTTACTTTTAGGAATTTTTGTACTATAAATACTCAACACTTTTTATCTTCTTCCCCCCGACTTTTCTTGCAAAAAAACCCTAGGTTTCACCTCTTTCAGTCTTTGTTCTACTTTGGTTCAATGTTTGAATTGCTTTTGTTAAATAGTTTGATTAGTAGTAGCTAAACATAAACTTGGGAGCAATTGATTAGGTTTCCAAGCCAATGTCTTGAGACTTGTACATAAGCTATTTAATGCTTTGCTATTGTGCATTTATTGTTCTCGAAATGGGTTATTGAATTCATTTATGATGTTGAAATTTTGAGTATATGAAATGCTTGTATGATTATGTGTTAGGGTTCAGAGAAATTAGCAAATTCTCATATGAAATCCAAAGGCATGATTTAGGGCTTCTAATGTTGTTGGTGATTTGATGAATGCTAGGTAAATGTGGTGATGTCAAATTCTTCATCATGTTTATTTGTGTAGCAAATGAGAGAGGTTAATGAGCGTTGAATGTTCTTGTTTAATCTCGTGTAAATGCATGAATTGGTTCAATGCTTAGACACGGTGTAGTGTTTATAAGTATTTCCAAGCTCGTTGATTCTTTGAGCTTAATTTCATTAATGGAATACCTTTAGGCGTTGAATGACTAAAGGGGTCATTAGTGAGATTTAGTTAGAGATGTTGAATTCACTCTAGTAAACTATAATCAAAGAGGAATGGAATATTTATCTTCACAACAAGTAGTAAAGATGTTAAATAGATTATATGTCAATGATAGACAGAGGGCTTGGAAATATAAGTCAATTGCCCCCAAGACTCCGTAATCCGTACTTAATCCCGTTTTAGCTTTTGTATGCTTTGATAGTTTAACTTGTCTTCTAAATTGTTAACTTAGAAAAAACAAACCAAAAACTCCCTTTTATGTGCTTATATATATGTATCTATATATCTAGCGTAGTATTTACTATTTTATGAGCAAACATTTGAGAATATCCCCCGTTTTTGCGGACGATCCCGACTTACCATACTATCTACTTAATTATATTTAGTAAGCAAAAGGGATTTAAAATAGCATCTTTGAGAGGTACGGAGACGACCTCCCACCTAATTCGAACAAAAACAGCCAAAAACAGCCAAAGAGAAAAGGAAAATAAAAAATACTAGCAAATACTCACACATAATATACCCAAACACTCAAAACTATATGCCTCTTCACCGGCAGTGGCGCCAAAATTTGGGAGGATGCCGTTGTACCTATAAAAGATGTAATTTATAAGTCTTTTTGCTTACTAGCTACAATTAAGTAGATAGTGGCAAGTTAGGGTCGTCCACAGAGAAGAGGGATATTCCCAAGCGTTTACACATAAAAGGGTGAATATAAGCCTAGCTATAGCTATATACATACATATAAAAGCAAGTAAAAAGGGGGTTTTGGTTGGTTGGTTTCCTAAAAGTAAAGACAAGATAACTAGCAAAGTCAAGTAAGTATGCTAATCATGCAATAAACTAAGAAAAAGATATAAACACTACAAATGACAAAACCTTGGGGGCAATAGATTTCCGCTTCCGATCCAATCATCTATTCTGAATCCACGACCTATTCACTACTTTAACTACTTTTTGTGAAGATAAATCTTCCACCCTTCTTTGATAGTAGTTTACAAGAGTGAATTCGACATATCTAGCTAAATCTCACTAATGACCCCTTTAGTCGTTCAACACCTAAAGGTATCCTATTAATGGCATTAAGCACGAAAAATAGCCACTACACCGTGTCTAAGCATTTAACCAATTCATACATTTACACAAGATTAGCCAAGAACGTTCAACGTTCATAAACTTTTCCTATTTGCTACACAATACAAACATGACAAAGAATTTGACATTATCACATTCATCTAGAAATTATCAAATCATCAACATTATTAGAAGATCTAAATCATGCTCTTGGATTTCATATCAAAGCAAAGGAGAATTAGCTATTTTCTCCAAACCCACACATAATCATACAAGCTATTCATATACTTAACCTTCCAACACCATTAATGGATTCAACAATTAAATTCAACCCCAATAAATACACAATGGCTAAAGTATAAAATAGATAGATATGGATTCTTAATACATAGATAAGGAATCCTCAATCCAATGATCCCAAGGTATTAACTAAACTAAATAACAAAAACCCATAACTAATCTACAAAGAAACAAGAAGAAAATGAAGGAGAATGTGAAAAACTAGGGTTTTCAAGCCCCCAACTTGGGCCAAGAAGGATAAGGAATGAGTGGATGAAGTTCTATTTATAGTACAAGAAAAAGGGGAGTAAGAAGCAATTTACTGGTCGTCTGTCGCGACTCGCGACAGAGTGCAGTCTAGCTCTCAACTCTTTTTGTTATGCTTCCTCCAGATGAACCGTTGATCCATTTTGGGAGTTCTTGTACTCGTTTTTATAGTAATCGAGAAGAAGAATCCAATGTTACCATCCTTGGAGACTAGTTCCTCTAGGATAATTCTCATAACCCTGCTTCAAAACTTTTGTCATTCTTCATCCTCTACTTTGCTCTCCTTCTTCACTTTATATGCTACCACTTTGTAAGTGGCCTTCCTTATTCTACCATTCTTGTGAATGGCCTTCTTCAATGATAGTTTCAAAAATAAGCTCACATGTAAGTTTTCAAATCTTCAAAGATAGTTTTCAAAGTTTTTCAACAATTGCCTTGTTACACAAAATCTTCTAGAAAAGTAATAAAAGCACAAAGTCGCTCTTAACTCTCCTTAGAGAATTTCAAGGTAAAATGTCACACGTAGAGCACAAAAGTGTGCAAAAGTGAATCCAAAAGGTCCCAAAATAACTGTATAAAATGGACACACTAGTAACATATGGGGGATGACACTTGGCAAAGTGATGTGGATAAGTGTAAAAGTGACAATTAGCAAACCTGACATGGCTAACTAGAAGGTCACACTTAACCAAGACCTGCCTTTTCGGTAATATTTATAGATGATGGATTGTTTAGTTTTCTGTCATTCAATATGTGTCTCAATTATTTGCTAAAATAAGTTTCTTCTTCTGCTTATTTAAATTAACAGGTAAATTATGAAGATTATGACTAGGTAAAGGGAAGGGATTTATACTAAGATAAACACTCAGTATAATACAGTCTCATCATAACATACAGTGAGAAAATGAATTAAGTAAAGTTTTAAAAATTATAAAAAGTACGCATGTTTTCTTTCATCTTTAAAAAATATTGTATCTATAAGCCCTCTCTATAAAATACTGGTTGAATCTGTCTCACTCAAATCTTCTTATATGTTTAGATATGTGGAATAGTATAATAAAAGAGAAGGATATGAATACAGGCGCACTCCTTCCCCTAACTCAAAAATTTTACACTGTTTTCATTCAATCTTCTTTTCCTCATCTTGTCATCATAGGAAAGAAGGGAAAATAATTTTTAATTAATAATTTTTTAGCATTTATTTAATTGAATAAGTATTGATTTTTTTCCGTATATAAGTTTTTTACGACCCAATAGATTAGATTAATGCGTTCATGATGATCACTCGATTTAATTGTTCACGTCGATATCTTATTCTCAATCTGGTTGTACAGATTGTGTTTGTGTTTTTATTATGGTTTCCATTAATTTGGATCTTCATATATGTGGTTTTCAAGGTACATATAACTTGGACAACCCAGATTGTATTTTGGATCAGGTAATGTTGCAATGCCTAAAGATCCCTGTTTGGCAAAGTAATTTTTGCATGATATGTTCCTCTCTTCCAAGTGATCGTGATTTTTACGAGAAGCGAATTATTATTCCGATGGTGATATTACAGTTTTATTGGATCTCTAATTTGTAATAGGAATTATCAGCCTGATAGACATTTAATTTAGATATTCTTACAATAGATTAGTTATTGCTAGAGATTAGTTGAGTTTAATGTCAATTCAATTTATTATAATCTTTATTGGGCGTTCCACATATTAATGATTATTTTATTTTTTTAAAATAATATAAATTCATTTTAAAAATAAATATATGGTAATTATGAGACTTCATGAAAAAGAAAATGGTAACCATGAGAAAACAACATAAAATGTATATACTGACTAGGAAAAGATATATTTTATCATTTAATAGTTGTATAAATATTTGGTAAACAAATCGTTATATTATCATGAAGTATTATTTTAGATCAATTAACAATTAAATGGGATCATTTTATAATTTATGATTTATATGATAATTTTATTTTTATTTATTGTAATATGGTACCTAAAATTATGAAATTTTTTAAAATAAATCTCAACATAATAATGGCGATATTACAGTTTTATTGAATCTCTAATTTGTAATACAAATTATCAGTCTGATTGACATTTTAATTTAGATATTTTTACAATAAATTAGTTATTTCTAGAGGTTAGTTGAATTGGATATCAATTCCACTTATTATAATAGTTATTCACTTATTATAATCGTTATTGGGCGGTCCACGTATTAATGATCATTTTATTTTAAATAATATATATAATAATTTTTAAATAAATATATGGTAGTTATGAGACTTCATGAAAAAGAAATGGTAACCATGAGAAACGAACATAAGAAGTATGTACTAACTAACAAAAGATATAGTTTATCATTTAATAGTTGTATAAAAGTTTGGTAAAAAAATCGTGATAGTATCATAAAGTCTTATTTTAAATCGATCAATCATTATATAGGTCATTATATAGTTGTAAAATTATTGGAAAATTCCGTATTTCCATAAGTTTATAGAAAGATGGAGTTTATTTAGAATAATAAAAGGTAAAAAGTTTTAGTTGCAATATTAAAATTTTATTATGCAACGTGTAGTAGTTATAAAGTTTATAACCAGATTCATGTAACCCAAAAAATTTATCTTCATTTCTTCTAATTTCCACTTTAAACCTTGGTCTTTCCATGACTTGTGGAAAGCCCATCTTTCAAGGGACAAACTCTATATAGTTTATGATTAACAGGGTAATTTGATTTTTTTTCCAATGTGGTCCGTATAAATATGAAATTTTTTAAAATAAATCTTAACATATAAATATTTAATTTTTTTCTTAAAAACTAGAGATATATTGGAGTTGCTCGGTTTTATCAATTAAAAAATTAGGATTAATTTTTATGGACTTTTTTTGTCTTACATTTAGATTTGAAACAAAGAATATTTTTACAGTTAAAAGTTAAGTCATCTAAGGAAAAGTACTCCCTCCATCCCAAACTAAATTCCACGTCTTCAAAAACACATGTTTGACCATTAATATGTTTAACTATGTGTAATAACGGTAAATAAAGAATTGATATTTAGAAACTACTTATCATGATGAATTCAACAATATCACATACGATAGTATTATTGTCTATATATCTATTCATATATTTGATCAAAGTTTGACAGTGTTGATTGTCAAATAATAAGTGTTTAGTTCAGTGTGGGACAGAGGGAGTATATGATTTATGAAGTGAAATCATTAATTTAATTATAAATCGTTACATATTGAACAAAAAAATGATTTTTAATAATATTTCATTCAAAAAAATTAAAATAATTATATATATGTTTAGCTCTTTTAAAGGTTATCTTAATTATGCATGTGTGTATATATATATGTATATATGGGAAGGGTTCTATTAACACCCTTATTTTTACACCAATTTTTACACCAAATCTCAACCATCCATCTAACATAATCTCATGGTTGAGATTAATATACTACAAATATATTTAGTGAATGAATGAGATTATGTTAGATTGATGGTTGAGATTTGGTGTAAAAATAAGGGTGTGAATTGAACCCTTCCCTATATATATCATTGGATAAAATCAAATATCAAATAATCTTATTAGTCCCACTTATTATAAAATTCCCTCATTAAACAATTACTCAGTTCAAAACAAAACTTTGTGATATATATATATATATATATGTATGTGTGTGTGTGTGTGTGTATATGTATGTATATAAATATGTGTTTGGGTGTGTGTATATGTATGCATGTATATATATTCTATCAAAAGTGCTCTATCATTGTATTAAAAAATCTGAACCTTTTGTTATTTCTGATTATGTGTTTTTTTTTGTATTTTCAGTGATGTATATAGATGTAATGCAATGGAATATTTATAGTTTTAAATATATATATTTTTAGAAGTTATATATAATTATGATTGATTATATATAGTAAAGAAATGCCTTCTCTCTAGGATTGTTCCTAGTTTCTTGAAGATTTGAAGATCTTCATATTGTTCAAGCTCTTGCATCTTACAACTCTCTTTTGAATTTCAAATTTAAAGTTCAAATGGAATGATATTGTGACATCATTTACATTATACCAATCAAAGATTCTGATTATAGTATTCACAATCATAAACATGATAAAGTAAATCACAATCAACACCATGATTGAAGAAATCATATCCATGACCAAATCATATTCCTTCTCAATATATTATTGTCATCATCACCTTCCAGCACTCACTAATTTTCTCCATCACAATCAATCATACCCAATTACCCTCATATCCCATATTGATCGGATCTCCGAAATGGCCATTGATGCATCTCAGACTCGATACAAGCCCCCAGACCTCGATCACCTACAGCCAGGTCTAAAGTATGCAAAGGGAAACAAACCAGAGTAATTTGGTGGAAGATTCTCTAACGGTCAAGTCAGTCATGGGAAATGATCTAACTCATTTCTTCTTCAAGCAAGGAGGCCCAATGATCACTCAATATCACGTGACCTATCCTGGGTTTTGGGCTTGCCTAAAAGTGGTTGGGCATGTTGGCCCATAATGGTTTTTCCTTTACTATATCATCAAAATCCCCAGAAAAACTAAGTGATCTCTTATCATCGAAGATACATACCATCGAAAGATAAATCTAGGATGCTAAAGGTTATAACCTTCGATAGTCTCGGTTTGGCTTGTAATGGTTGTCGTCGAGTGAACACTTAGATTTTATCGAATAATTTTAATTTTTAAATTCTTGAGAGCGTATGTGGAAGAGTAAGTAGCGGGAAGGCGGTGCGCGTGGGGTACCATAAATCATATTCCCCCTTTTCACGTCTCTTCAGAGTCTTCCTCTTCCCTTGGTAATCATTACCCTCTTTTTCCCTCCCTTCCGCTTTTAATATTTCCTAAACCCTTCCTCTTTCTCCATTTATCTTCTCCTTCTTCTTTTTGTGCAGGTTGTGTTTAAAGGTACTTCCACTCAAAGCTTTCCTCAGACATTGATCTTTTTCCACTTTATTCTCCACAAGTCAGTTCTTATGGCTCATTTTAGTCCCCTAAATTCTGACAACACCCATGTTCCCTTTCAATCTCCTTCTGTGATGTATTCCAAGAGGGTCGCTAATGAGGAAATGAATTCATCAAAAAATACTATTTCAGAGGACATTAATTTGCATCCCTCTGGGGTTTCCCTATAATTTAATAGGTTTTTGGCCGATTTAGAAGGTAGGGAATCGGCCGGCAGTGTCCCCAATCCCAACAAACGATTGGTGGTTCTGGCCCTATCGATGGTTCTAAGGCTGAAAAGCCTAAAAATGCAGTTTCTTATATTCCTTCGCGAAGGAAGTTTATTGTGAAGAAACATACTAATAACGAACCAC
Organism: Rubia occidens; assembly: GCA_032360425.1. Classification (NCBI taxonomy): domain Eukaryota; kingdom Viridiplantae; phylum Streptophyta; class Magnoliopsida; order Gentianales; family Rubiaceae; genus Rubia; species Rubia occidens. The sequence continues at coordinate 8,040 of JAUOBV010004678.1, forward strand.
TGTTGGCTGAGGAAACTTTGGAGGAGTATTAGTACCCTGATAAAGTGAGGTAACTCATCAAAGAGGTCCCTCCATATCAGTGCATTCCCTTAGATACCAAGCTGAGAGCTTTCGAAGGGGGCGAGCCTCATATTGTCGCTCCTGAAGGGGGAGCTATAACCTATAGCAAACATATTAGGTCAGGGTTGATTTTACCTTTTCAACCTCTTCTGTCAATTTTTATGGGGGAGTTTAGTATCAGTCTATCCCAACTGCATCCCAACGTGATTGTAATCATTATGGGCTTCCTAGTTTAATGTAAAGAGTTGAAATTGAGCCCTCAATATGAGTTATTTAGAGTTGTGTATTCTTTGGTTATTAATCGGGATGCCAGGGGACCTATTCCCTAGCCAATAGGCTATCTGGACGAAGGTTCATTATTCCACTTTTAAATAATGTGGGCTGGCAGGATAAAACTCTAACTTTCAACTGTTCTGGAGCCTATCGAACCCCTTGATGGAATTCCAATGTTATCATCGAAACTAGGAAAGGGAAGTATGTGATAAATAAGAGCATGCGCGAGGATGTAGAATGTCTTCGGAACCTCAACCCTTTGAATGTTAAATCTTATCGACCTATAACTAAAGGGGCGAGTCCTTTCGTTTGGCATGAGTAGGTTTACAAGGATATCTATGCTTCGGCCGCTCATCGAGGTATAACCCCTTCTAGATCGGGCCTAAAAAATAAAAGGAAAAGAGGTGACGATAGCCCGTTGGATGCTAGGCATCCTCGATAACAAGTTCCTTTGGAAGGAGTGCATATCGAAGGGATACCTTCTTCGGATACCTCCGGAGGCTTTTTTAGGACAACACTTGATAAACTTATTTCCCTTTTATTTCTTTTAACATTGGTAACCAACTTCTTTTTTGTGCAATAAGCAGTGCGGACAACTTCGTTGATGAGCTAGACCAAGGTCTAACCTATCGGCCTAGGGTAAGTTTGCAGCAACCCTCTCTGATACAAACTCAGCCGAGACCTTTTGTTCAAGAGAGCTTATTGAAGAGACACCAATCTGAAAATGCTGAATTTTTTGTCAAGCCGACCAATAATGGCGTGCGCAACAAACATGTTCATGATGACCGGTCACTAGGGTACCTTGGGGATTTGGGAAACGAACCCTCGGTATACCCTCTCTTTTTTTGCTTCTTTCACAATGATTTTCTTCCTTATTTTATTTTTATATATATCTTTCTCATCGTTGTTATTATAGATTTTGGAGGCCGTGCGATCCTCTTTACAATCCACTGGCATTTTCTCCGACAATGTTATTTATTTCTTGCAAGGTCCAATCAAGGCAGCAGTTAAGGCTTCCAGTGAAGATGAACGCTTGAAGAAGAATGAGGAGATGGATGGGTCGCAAAAGAACCTGAAGAAATCAAGGGATAAGGAAAGATGTCTCTCCAAGAAGTTTTTGTCTGAGTCTCAACATACTCTGTTCAAGAGCTTCCTTAACAAGCTAATGGTTTCTCAAGACTTGTACAATCTCTTTGTTGATGTTCTCAAGATGTCGAAGAGTTGGGGTCATACCGAGGTAATCGGCTGGGTGTCTGAGCACCTATCTACGGAGCAAGTGGAAGCTCTTCAGGACTATGTTGTGGACGATGCAAAGGAGGGGATTCAAGAAAAATGGAACATATTCACCCTTCCATGAGGATTTAAATCTCATTATCGATCCCATCAAGAAGTCAAATAAGTTTTACACTGCCGAAGAGCTTCAGAAAATCAAACTCCCAGCTGCCACTACGAAGGCCCAGAACACTAGCATACCAGCTCTTCGAAGGGCAATGATGACAACGTCGACGGTAACCAGGATGCTCAAGAAAATCAGGATGCTTTGATGAATAAAAATGTTAACTCTAGCTTAGGACATAAGGAAAGAGATGTATAAGTCTTTCCTTTTCTCCATTTGAATTGTATTTTGGATGATTGCATAATGAACATATTTTGGAATTCATTGTTTAATTTCTATACCTTTATTTTTTACGACCATTCTTTACTTTTCATAGAATTTTTCCTTAAGGGAAAACCTGGAGAGATATACTCGAGAATTGGCTAAGGTCGGAACTAAGTTTTTGAAAACCCTTACTGAGTAAACTTAACTTACCAAGGATCTATATAAATTCAATGGGGAGCTATCATTGTGGCATTATGGTAGTCACCCTCTACTCAAGGATATTCTTAGCGAATTGTGAAAACATTCAAAGATTGGTCAAACAATTGTTGCTCTTGATGTAGTGGATGAGGCTTTCAGTGCTATTGAGATGGATCATCAAGAAGCTCTGCAAGAGATGATGAGAAAATATCCTTCCTTGTATCGTTGCATTATCGACCCCAGGTTGTATCTTCCCTAAGCGAAAAGAGGAATGTTTAGTATTATCATGATGAGTTTAGGAAACTCGAATCACAGGTTGGTGAGATTTTTGAGAGAAAAAAATGCCTTGGAGAAGAAGTATCTTTTTCACAGACTACTATTGATGATAAGGTTTGAGTCTTCATGGAGCTTGCCATCCAAAATTCCCAACTCCTGTGCCAAGTGTTCGAGCAGACTGCTACTATCGAGGCCTTCTCTGACACCCTTCTAGCCCATGGGTTATCTCATAGAGTTATTGATATGGGCCTCATCGATGATATGCCCAAATTCTTATATGATATGGTGCAGGATATGATGGAAAAAAGGCATGGATAAAGAGCCTACCCAATACACCGTATTTGATGTTGTTCATGAGTGGTTGGAGTGTCTTCGACCGAAGACCAACGTAACTTCTCAAAAGGTGGGTCCTTCAAGGAAGAGGTGTTTGAGAAAGCCTCTTAAGAAGAAGGTTCCCCCTAAGAATAAAATTCTGACCATTGGGCCCAGGAAAGAGATTCCTCCAGTAGATACTATGAACAAGACTCCAGTGGTGGTCCCTAGCTATGCCAATAAAGGTGGAATACCAGTACATAATTGTCATGCTGAGAGAGCTTCATTGCCTTCTGAAGACTTAATTCCTTGCCAAAGGTAGCTTATAACTAGTGCCCCCGAGGGTTTAGAAGGCGAGATCAACCGCTTATTCACACTTTCTACTGGATTAAAACCTAAGGATGTACTATGGTTTAATTGAGCTTGTGTAAAAGATGTTGTACTTTGTAATTTCAAAAAAAAATTGCGTGAATGTATTGTGTGTAAGTTATTTCACAGTTCCCACATGTTCAATAAATTTGGGATGTTTTAATGCCACTATCATATGAAAAGATATTATAGTAGTTGGAATGAAAAGTGAACGTGTTGGTCGCCTATGAACAAATGTCGATCGCTTAAGAGGAAATTTATTGGATGCTTTAGAGAAAATGTCGCTTAAGAGCGAATGTCGATCGCTTAAGAGCAAATGTTGATTGCTTAAGAGCTAATGTTGATTTCTTAAGAGCTAATGTTAATAGCTTAAGATCAAATGTTGATCTCTAAAGAGCGAATGTCGATTGCTTTAGAGCAAATTTCGATCACTTAAGAGCAAATTTGATCATTTAGAGTGAATGTTGGTCACTTAAGAGTGAATATTGCTAGCTTAAGAGTGAATGTAGCTTATAGTTAAATTTTTTTATAGAGCAATAGTATCAAAATTTTAATTAAGTAAACTAGTTGTTGCGCATGGCATACAAGTCTGGGAGTGATTGCATGTGATAGGATTCATTTGAGTTGATGAGAAATATTGACCATCCAATCTTCAGCGTATAACTTCCTCCTGGGGTGAGTTTCGAGCACTTGACTTGGCCCCTCCCAGTTTGAGGCTAGCTTTCCCATGGGTTCTTGGTGGCTTTTCTCATCCTTCCATATTATAAGGTCCCTCACTGCAAACTGCACTCTTTTCACCCTTCAATCATTGTAGTGATTAACCTTTTCTTTTACTTTGGGCTGCTGGATTGATGCTATATTTTTCCTTTCCTCCATCAAATTAAGGTCCAGGCAGTGGTTATTCTCGTTGGCGCTGTCACTAGACGCCATCATTCTGGGACTTGGCACACCAATCTCTACTAGAATAACAGCTTCTGAGCCATAAACTAGGCCATAAGCCATATTCCCCGTGGTGGAATATTGTACTGTTCGGAAGCCCATAACACACTAGGCAGTTCATGAACCCAATTTCCTACTACTCCTTCAAACCTTGTCTGGATTCCATTCACCAAGGTAGAGTTGGTAACCTCGACCTATTTGTTTGCTTGTGGGTGATACACGGATGTTACATGTAACTGGATCTTGAACTCTCCGCACCAGCTTATGGGAAACATACCCGGAGTAATACGGGGGGAAATTATCCGACGGTCAAGTCAGTGTTGGGAAATGAGCTAACTCCTTTATTCTTCTAGCAAGGAGGTCCAATGATGAGTCAATATCACGTGGGCCTCGCAAATCCATCTTGGGTCTTGGGCTTGCATAAAGGGGGTTGTGAATGTTGGCCCATAAGGTTTTTCCTTTAATATATCATTTTCCATGAGTAATGATATCATCTCCATGTACAAAACCCTTAATATCTCTAAAAAATAACCAACAAGGTTATTTACCCACCTCCAACTGACAAGGCAGCCTACTTACCAAAGTAAACCATTTCTTAGCTGCTAAGATCATCAACCCTAAGCCAAAAAGAGTTGAATCAATGATCACAGTAATGAAGAAAACATGGCAATGCCGGGAGCACTTCGACGATGACCAAATGGAAAGAATCTGGCGCCATTTGAATTTGACAGGATGACTGATAGAAGCTGGGTCATTGCGAATTCACCTTGGTCATTTGACCATAGCTTGGTGGAATTGGTTGAAACTGATAGTGATACGCCAATCCATAGGCTTTCCTTTGCACAAAATCCCCTTTAGATGTATGTTTATGAGGTTACACCAATGTTCATGATGCCAGACATAGCACGACTAATAGGTGACTACTTAGGCACTTTTATTAAGGTGTCGAAGAATAAGTTTGGATCGTGTAGAGGGCTATCACTGAAGATAAGGGTGTTGTAGAATGTGTATAGGCCACTTTTCCGGGTTATCACAATGGAACATGAAGACGTTGATTATCAATGTTACTTCCAGTGTGAACCCTCCCAGGATTCTTCCATTTAAGTGGATGTTTGGACCCTTCAAAAACACCCCCTCAAAGGGATGAGTTAATGCTGATGGGTTATGGTACTTGGCTGAATTTGATCACCAGAATCCCTCTCCTAAGTTAGGCTCTAGCCCATGTGTGCTTCACCAACAGCGAATGAGAGAGAAGGCCTCAAACAAAATCAAAGCAGCAAATCACTTGGCATCAAAGACCGCAAGCAGTTCTCACGGCTGCAGTCACATTGCAACAATGCAGACCCCAGGTGCCTAGGTATCCGGAGAAACGATGGTTAGAGATGCCACCCTTGGACGCTCCCATGAAGTAAATGGAACAACATCGATCATGCCTTTGGATAACTGGAAGGTCGTCACCATGCCTCTCAAAGATACAATTTATAAGCCATGTTTGCTTACTAATTACAATTAAGTAAATAGTGGCAAGTCGGGGTCGTCCAGAGAGGAGAGAGATGTTCCCAAGAGTTTACTCATACAAGGGTGGATATAACAAATGCTTCAAGAGTAAACGCTTGGGAGAATTCATGGAAGAGGTTTGAGCTTACTAATTACACTAAATAACAAATGCTTCAAGAAAGAGTGAAACAGAGGTTCTTACTACATTAGTTTGGAAGATTCAATCCATTGCTCTCAAGTGATAAAACTAGCCTAAATAATGAAAACTCATAACAAGTTTACAAGAATTCATGGAAGAAATAAAAAAAACTAAGAAGAGATGAAGAAAAACAAGGGTTTTGAGGCCACAATCCGGGCTTACACAAATGAGGAAGAAATGGAGCTATTTATAGTCCAAGGAAATATAGGGGAAAAGACAAAAGTGTCAATTTCTGGGCTGATTTTGCTGGCCGTTGAGATGTCTAGTCAATTTTATAGTACTCGCAAAGAAAAATCTAATGGTACTCTTCTCGGATCATTCCCAGAACTTGGTTCAAACTTTCGGATCACAATTCATCAACTTCTTTGCCTTCCTTCTTCGACCATTTTATCTTCTACCACGTTTTGACTCGTGACCTTCAATCTTCTACCATCCTTGCAAATGACTTTCACTAAAATACTCCAAAGTGCTTATGAGCAATCTACAAATTAAGCTCACAAAAAAAATCTAGATGCTCGTAAGGACCAAAAATCCATTAGACTCAAAAGAGGTTATAAAATGAATGATTTAGATACGAAAATCGAAAACGGTTATCGAAACTCCTTATATGTAATCCTAGCTAAATCTAGTAATCTTCCATAAAAATTAACAAAAGAGATGTTAAATGATTCGAAATTACATGCATTTGACGCCTCATCAATAAGGCTAACGAACAACAATTACTATTTAACGATAGCTCTGTCCAACCTTACATCCCGGGTTTACAGGCACTATCAAATTCAGTTACTGACGGAAACAACAAACATAATAAAAAGCCGCAACTTCTTATCTCTCACAATAAAAGGTGTAGCACATCTGGGTCATTCTCTATCATTGGACCAAAAGGCGATAATGCTCGCCCGCAGCGCCCCTACCAGCCCGACACCACAGGCCTTGGTGGAGGAGGTAAATTAACGGTAGCCCAACGCCAGGACCCGTTGACGGTCACTACTCGGTGCGCACAATGGACCCAAGCCACAACTCATAGGCCCGCACAAGGGGGCCCGGTACCGGTAACTCTTGGAAAATCCCAACACTGCCGCTACCGAGTTTCGAACCATTGACCATTTACAAACCAACGTCCCAACCGGTGGGATACACCCGTGGGTGTTGAGATGCGAATATATAATATAATTGGAAGTTGGAAGATACTGTTAAATAAGAGTGGAGGGTGTTTAGGGCCACATTAGGGATAATCATGGGTCTAAAATCCGACCTAGATTCACAGTCTATTGGGTCCGGTATGGGTCTAAAAATTGTAGAACCATCGGGTCCGGGTATGGGTCAAGATTTTAGATACGGGTCCGGGTCTAAAATACCTAGACCAAACCCGTAGATCCAT
>JAUOBV010004771.1:0-15142 GCA_032360425.1 Rubia occidens
TTTTACTTGTTTTTTGGGTTGGGTTTGGCAAATGATGAGAAAATTGGTTAGGGTTTCTCAGATCTGTAACATAAAGGCTGTTTTAATGTTTACAGTGGTTTGAATGTTGAAGAATTCATGTTCTTCGGTAATATAAGTTGGGGTTTTTATATTTGATGAATATATTTGATGTTTTCGATTGAATATATTTGATGTTTTCTGAACTCTTAAGTTGGGGTTTTTATGTTCACGAGTAGTTTCGTGTTCGGTTTAAAAATTGGTCTTGTGTTTTCGCCTCTTCTGTTGCTATCTCGGCATGAGTTCTGTTGTTATCTAAACAAACTGCTCTGTTTTTTTTTGCTCTGTTTTTCTGCCCTCTAATTTGCTCTATTTTTTTGGTCCAGATTTTTTAATCTCTTGGCTGAAGAAGATGAAGTGGAAGTTCAGAAGTTTACAAGCTGCTCTGTATTTTTTTGTCCAGATCTGTTTAAAAACGCAACTTGTTTTAATTTGATTTGTGAAGAATTTGTGGCCTAGCTTTGTAAAATTTAAGAGTGTTAATTTCTGTGATTAGCCCGGAGGTAGTCACTGTTACCCATCAGCTTTTTGTCCAATCAAACTGAAAATTTGGCAGCTTTTCTCTGACTTTGCACTGTACATAATTACCACCCCTCTTTCTCTCTCTGAAAATTGAGCTGGGACAGAGGGAGTAATTAATTTCCACAAAGACTTGGAAATAAATCTAGGCTGACTTGCACAGTTCACGAGCTCACTTGTGCAAGGAGGAATGGTCTATAAATCAGAACAGACTCCAAACTCACATTCCAATACTACCTTGAACTCCTTGGTACGGAGATTCCATCATCGTTTACAAATTTAACAGAGTTAAGAACTCTTGATCTCTGCAAAAATGAATTGCTGGGATTGCACCTGGTTTTGCAGTTGGTTTCTTGGGAGTTGTTTGTATCCTTTATTTTAAAAGTTCATGGAGATATATGTACTTTAGATTTTTAGGAAAATGTGTGCAATAGATTTGAAATTGCATTTTTTTTTAAAAAAAAAATCTAGATACTTGAAGTGAATGGTCATTTGTTAAAGTGGGATTTGAAAATTTTCTCTTGTGTTATGAGATGCCTTCATTTGTAATTCATCAATAAAGAGGTGGTGATCAAACCACTGAGCATGCAATAATGTAACATATATGTGAGAGCAAAATAAACTTATAACACCAAATTTTGACAGAAAGTGTCAATATAACTCTGCAATCTGAGAAAGTGCAAAAATCTAACATTAACTTATTACAAATTGTGTCAATCTAACCCTAAAAGTGGGTCAAATTGTGCCAATATAACCAAACTCCATATTTCTAGCATTGACCAAAAGAATTATGGCATTGACCAAAAATTAAAATGACCAAAATACACCTTATACCAAAGCTAAAAATTTAATACCCAGTATACCCATAATTTGTTTCTTTTTCACTACTTATCCCGATGTGCCCATACGCCGCCTCCGCTTCTCCGCCGTCGATTAAAAACCACCGTATCTAATTTGGACCAATGCTCGAAAATTGGAAGCGAAGTACTAAAACACACCTTCGCAAAACTTAAAAACTGAACCTCAGTTGATCATAACCTTTTTCGTTGCCATCCCCACCGTCACCATCGGCGTTTTCGTGTCTGCCATTGTCTCTCACCGTCCCCCTCCCCCTCATCGCAGCCCTCCTTCTCCTGCCCCCACCACCGCCGATTAAACCCTAATCCCACTCCTCCCTCCCTCATCTCCGCCACCCTCCTCCCACGCCGTCGCTCCACCCCCCCACCACTGATTAAACCCTAGCCCCACTCCATCTCTCCCCCCGCCTCCGCTACCCTTCTCTTCCTCCTCGCCACCGGCCACCTCCTATCCTGATTAAACACTACCAACACCACCTAGATGCTAATAAAAACCCTTATTTTTGTTATAATCTCGGTATCAAATAAGACCAGATTAGATGAAGTGTAGACAATTTGCAAAGGTTGAACAAGACAAGAGGAATGGATGGCAAACAAGTTGTATCTACTTTAAAAAAACTATTTTTAAAATCAAGGGCAAAATTACCATTTCACCTGATTCGGGCCAAACTTGGCACTTTTTCTCAAATTGCAGGGTTATATTACACTTTCAACCAGAATTTTGGATTATTTTAGCACTTTTCTCAGTATTTAACTTAGTAGCATATATTTTCATAAATGAAATACTCCCTCCGATTCACTAACATTGACTCACTTACTTTTGACATTTGAATTCAGAAAATGTTGAATTTGTGGTATAGAATGCATTGAAAGAGTAAAGAGTAAATTGAGTGAATGAAAATAATCTAGAATTTGCCAAAAGAAGAAGGAGCCAATGTTAAAAAATTATCCCAATTAAAGAACCGGAAATACTCACTTCACCCCAACTCTATTTGCACTACTACTTTTCTACTTCTATTTTTTTGAACATCATAATAATTGCAGTATAAATAGAGTTGAAATTGAGGGAGTAAAATTTATTATATGACTTTGGGAAACTTTAACAACAAATGAATCAATCCTACGAACAAACATCCAACATCCTAAAATCATCAAGAACCTGAATTATTTGCTCTTCTTCTGCTGGTTTTGGATAAATGCCAGATGAAAGACAATCAGCAGGCGACAAAATGACTTTCATTTTCTTTAACATTAGTATCAAACCATAGACTTGCACTTTTCTTGTTCAACATGTGTATTTGTCTTGGCTATAAACAGTAGAATCAAAACCCCACCAATCTAAACTATAACAACAACAACATCTGGAGTTAAGGTTCATGTCTCAATGAGGAACTGCCAAAGGGTGCAAAGACTCATGAACCGCCATCAAAATCGTCGAAAACTTGCAATCTGTAGCCATCAGTTGATCAAGAAGAACATAGTTGATCAACTGAAGAAGAATCATTTCAAGATCCTCCCCATCAATCCAATCATGAACTTCTGATTTCAGCAAATTCTTGTTCTCACAGATCAAACCCCAAACTGGGAAGTTCTTCCTTGGCATCGTGAAATCTCCTTCCTTCAGCTTCAAACTAGGGCAGAAATAACCAATTCCATCTCCAAGATAGATGATTTTCTCCTTGCCTTCTTTAGCCAAGTTGGCCTGAATCCTCGATATGATCAAACCATGTTCAGAAAACATCAAGAAAACAAAGTTAGACAAAAATATGCCTCATAACATTAAAAACACAAATTTCTGTTGAAAAATACGATGATTAGCGAGTTGCGAGTCTTTTTTGTTGTTGCTATTTTTAGATAATCACTAAGATTCAAAATAACACGATCTACCGGTTAAGCGGGATTCAATCAAACCCGAATTACTTCACTTATGACTCGTCTGCAATATGTGGACTGGACTCAGCCGTACCCATCTATTTTAACCACCCATATTAAACCCGATCATACCTTGCACATGTTGGCACTTGGCAGGACATCTATGGCAGCCATGAGGGGATGTCAGCAAATCATGGTACGACACAATCCTAAGCCTTCCATTATCGTCAACATAGCTGGAATTTGTGTTGATTTCTGAAAAGCATTCCCTAATGCCAAGATGGTTCAAAATGGTCTCAATGAAGAACACATTCGCATCACTCACGATTCTAAAATCGTACCTAAACCCACAAATAAAAATCCAATCTTTAGCACCGAAAACTAATATTTTTTTACATAACCCAAAAAAAATCTCAAACCAAAATGGTACCCTAAAGAATAGGTTGATTTGATAGTAGACACAACTCTAGGGTGAATAGGAACCCTTTTCTACACCCCTTCAATGTCCTCCATTGTCTTCCCATTGACGTGAATCTCCTCCATCATCTTGTCCTACACAATAATAATGATAGTAAAGTTATAAAAAGTCATGTTTGTAAAGTTAAAAAGAATAAAAGTTCGTTAAACTATTCATAAAGTTAAAACGTAACATGATTATTTCGTGTAACGCTTACCATGAGTGAATTCCAATGCATGGTGGGAAGGAGACGGTTAAACAAATCAGTGAATCTCAATTCACCGATGACCCAATTATCACTATCCAAGTCAATGATCGTCTTATCAAAGTCGAAAACCACTACAATTCCAGTCATTTTGGGAGTACTTTCGTTGTTTGTTAGTACTAGGTGAGTAATGAATAAGGGGGAAAATTGTTTGTTGTGGTTTGAAATAAACCGAGGATATGAAGGGTATTTATATGGTTGGGATTTGTACTAAGATGCCAAAAGGCGGTGGGGGAATATTACTGGAGGGGTACGTTTTGGGGCGAGGGTGAATAGTGGCCATTGGATCTGGGGTTAATGAGTGGTGAAAGTGAGCTTTTCCCATGTTTGATGCTACAGTAGCGATCGAAATGTGTCGTCTGTGTTTTCTTTTTAAAAAATCCTAACATGCATAAGGCTCATTATGGTAATGCGCCTTATCCATATCCTTGTTTCACCGCCTTTTTCTTTCTTGGTCTCCTTATTCCCTGCCTCATTTCTCCTTCTCTTTCATTTCATTTATATGCGCTTTCAATTTCGTCCTTTGCACCATTATTTTCGATGTTTTGTTATTTGTGTATAATCTACGTGTGGCTACACAGATGTTATTTGCGTATAATCTACGTGTGGCAAAATGAAAAACATTCATGTTTTGTCACGCGAAAATTTAATTGTTGATGTTTTTTTTAATTATTTACCTATGATATTAATTTTTAACAAACACTTATATAAAATAATCTAACCATTATAAAAACAATATAAATATTATTCAAAGTACGAAGTTTTAACAAATATGAACTTTCAACTAAAAAATGTGTTCATATTAAAATTATAGTTTTATTTAATTTTGACTCATATACAACTCAAAAAATATAATAATATTTTATACAAATAATTATAATATTATAAGTTTTACTTTGAAAATAAATATAAAAGTATGTTTCATTTACAATATATAAAATAGTTATATAAATATAAAAGTATGATTCATTTAAAATAGTTACAAATGCGCCCTCTGCATGGCAAAATTTTTAAAAAATAATAATATGATGAGGGCGCATTTTGTAAATGCGTCTTTCCCTTTGCCTCCGACACAAAACACTGTAGCACCATTATAAGAAATTTCTCACTGGGAGAAGATACTTTACAGATAGTCTGCCTGTTAGCAGCTCATGATCTACCTCAGTTCACCGCCTATTGCAACAAGAAGCTAGATTTTTTAGCGACGAGGATAATTGCAAAAAAGTTCACGGTATAACTCGGAGGTGACTACCTTTTTATGTTTAATTTTGCTAAGTGTGTTGGAATTGAGTAGTTATAGTAGATTAATTAACTTATAAGATCTATGTACTCTAATATCAACAGGAGAAAGAAGAGAACTTATGGATATTATGAACTGAGGTGGGGATAAAGAAAAATAGGACCGATAAAAGCCTAGCCCGTAAAGCTAAGTTACTCGAGCACTGAAAATCTTGTTTGTTTCTTTGAAAGACTTTGAATTTGGAACTTGTTGTCACCATTGGAGGTGATAGTATTTTGCTACCGACAAGCCATTTAGTCGATGGCTCGGTTCCAGTTTTTGGGGTAAATTCTGACACGACTTATGATAGAGTGGTTAAGCTTATATCATATCCATGTTTGTTGATTATTTTATTGAAAGTGAAATTTACAGTGCTTATGTTTTAGGTGGCAGAGGTGAGGTGAGTGACGAATTATGTGCAACGACGGTGGAAAACTTTGAAACTGTAAGATTTTCGCTCGAGATACCCCTGTTTTGGTTCATATATCATATCATGGCTTTTGGTTACTGAAAAGGGTGGTTCTCTGGAAGCTCTTAGCAAATCTTGCTATATTTGTTTATCTTCCTCCTTGGTTAGTTGTATGAACATGATCTCCATATTGGTTGTCCACTATACCTTTCATTTCTTTAAGGTAGAGCTAGAAACTTGCTCAACTGATATCAATTATTTGTGTCTAATCTTCTTGTTTGTTCTGGGTTGAAGTTGCACGAAGTGCAACCACATGACCTAGTTAAAAGTAAAAATAACACTTGCGTATAAAAAAACCCTTGCTTTGACAATCAGGAAGAAAAGGCACAGGGTTTTCTTTAAAACATGAAAAGCATGTGCATTTAATTTTAAGCAAAGCTGTTGGCCAACTTAAACCTGGGTGATAATTAACGTTATAAATTAAGCTTTTGCATTTCTTGTGTGCCAACTTAAACCGTAAAACAATGCAATAGTAACCAGACAACAAAAGTAATGTTTTTTGTTTTAAAAAATTATTTGTGCCTATTAATATTTGGCAAAGTTTTGGAAAAAACCGTCTCTTCATGGACATATGGAAAGACGGGATTGAATTGAAATTATAGAAAGGTAAAAGGTTTTAGTTGTAATATTAAAATGCAACATTTAGCAGTTATAGGTTTATGACCCGATTAATACAATCCAAAAATTTTATTTTGATTTCTTCAAATTTACAGTTTAAATCTTGGCCTTTTCATAACTTGTGAAAAGATCGTCTTTCAAGAGGCGGACTCTTAATATTTAATGATTGAAAATAAGTTTTCTCACCCTCTAGGGTTTTTAATTAGCCAAAAAATGGCTCAAATTAAATTAAAATAGACTTTTCACATTTTCTAGTTGTAGTGCTTGGTTAATCTAACACAAATTACCAATAATTATAAAATTTTAAAAAAGAATAAAGTTACACACTAAGTTCGGTTCTTCCCAATTTTGTTGTATTTTGTTTAGTTTAATTTAGTCCAAATCAATCGCAAAGAACAATACATAAAGCAAGTACAAAATTGAATTGACTAAGCTAAAGTACCTTTACATATAACCAAGTTACAACAAACCAAAGAGTAAACGAACAATCTCTTTAATTGAACCAAATACATATCCAAAGTAACTAAGTGTTTTATTCTAGATAGGACTTTTGACAATTGAAATGACATTATCGAACTGTTATGAAATATTCTTGCTAGTGTCTAGACCTGTGAAACCGATTTTTTATGGCCTGAGAGTTAGGTCGATCGTCACATCCTCCTCCTCCATTGCAGGAGCAGCAACAAATGGACTTGAGATCGAGGCGGGAGGAGGATTTGTCTGCGGAAACCATGCTCGATATCTCACCTGCTCCTTCCCTCCTTCTATAGGCGTCATACCAATTCTTTTTAAACTATTCATGGATGATTGTATAGGTTAAATTAATATCTTAAATTATGCATGGTAAAACCTTTAATTACCATAATGATTATTTCCTCTTCTTATCCATGGTGTATATACGACCTACGAATCTCTAATATGGAAATCATCTCCCAAAAACTAGCTTGCTAAACACCCATAGGCCAAGCACATCGCTTCGTCAATAAGGTAACCAATGTCAGATAGGGTGGAGAATAAACACTCACCACAACATCCTTTGCTATGCCATGAACTAGGAGATGTGAGTATATCATGCATGACATAGTCACATAACCAAATATCCTATAATAAAGATGAAGAATTCCAAACGAAGCAAAGTGACTTTTACGCCCCAAGAATACAAAATGATAACCATATTGACTTAAGCATAAAAAATTTCTCCCCAAGGACCACTCTAGGACCTTTAACTAGTACTCGGAGATGTTGAACTTGTCGTGCCAATTCTGTGAGCTATCACCACCTAAAAAATCCCCAACATTAGTTGCGCCAACTATGGGGATCAATTTTTTATTTTTTGGTTTTGATGATCTCTGGGAATTGCTGGAGCCTATGCCAGAGTCCCAACCCCATCAGCAAGAACACGCATAACGAGTATAACAACTAATGAGGTCGAAAAGCAAGAAACGAGCTAAATAGGCTAAGCATATTGTAGAAACAATTCAACAACTAAAGCAAGGCTTGATGAAGCCAACAAGTTCATATACTCTCTCCGTCCCACTTTATTTTTCTTAATTGCTTTCGGCTAAACATTTAAGAAATTATGGGCAGGCAATTTAGCAAGAGGAGCAAGGAGGGAATTTTTACGGTGCCGACATCAGCTATAGTGGCCCCCACATCAGCAAAATTAAATAGAAATATGAAATTATGACTGGACAAAAACTTTACTTAGAATTAAACAGTTTCCT
This sequence comes from Rubia occidens, assembly GCA_032360425.1. NCBI lineage: Eukaryota > Viridiplantae > Streptophyta > Magnoliopsida > Gentianales > Rubiaceae > Rubia > Rubia occidens. The sequence continues at coordinate 8,118 of JAUOBV010004771.1, forward strand.
CCAAAATGCGGGTGCTCCAGAAAAAGTAAAGGGAAAAAAGGGAGGGAAACTTTGATACATCAATTTTTCCACCTAAATACCTACTATTACCCTACAAAGTAATAAAATTATTTTACAACTCAGTAAAAACATCACAGCATATCAGAACCTCATCTACTTCATCTTCTTCTTTTCCTTTGCCATTGTTCTCAAGTTTATCATTGATTACAATTTTGGTAATGGTTTTACTGGAAGCTCTGGCTGAAAAATGTGGGAGAAAAATATGACGAACGAAGAGCGCAATGTTGTGGCTCAAATCCTGATCGTCATTAGAAAAGGAAGTCGAATTGGGTACGGGGCAGTAAAGAATCCCATTGATGGAAATTACATTGAAGAAAGTAACTTGGATCTCTAAAAGTGTGGGAAACTAGGTTGGTGTTGGGGGTACTTTTGAACAGTGGAAGCAAAAAACTAAGAAATGCTAGAAGTTCCTAGGTGTTGGATGCAGAGCAATTCAAAGAGGGGCAATATTTTTGCACTACTACGCTTAAAGAAAGACACATTTACACATATTGCCTAAATACAAAATAATTTGGATACAAACATAGAGCTAGTGAGGGAATGTGTTCAATTCTTAGCAAGCCACAAAAAGACGCAGAAGACAGCAAAGTTGGTGATAGAACTGGAAATCTCGACGAAAATCAACAACCAGGTTAATAGTTCAGTTTCAGAATCTTTTGATAATGATAGTGTTGCATGCTTTTGAAACATGTTGTAATTAGTGAACATGTTTATGCTGCAACACAGAATAATTCTGTATGAAACCTTGTCAGTTATAAACAAGTCTTGGAGGTCCTATGGTATAAGTAACCCCTTCCTAGCTTTAGCTAGATGCCATTTTAATGTGACTGAGGCTGTTTGTTTGTGTAGTAACCTATGCAAGTTTGTGGGGATGTTGTTTGGTTATTCGTGAAGAGAAATGATGTTTGGTTAAGCTGCATGGTCAATTTTATTTTGTTTAAAAGCGTTAAATGTCCAGTTTGACCTAATATTAAGACTTCAAAGTTCAGGAAATCCAAGTTCATGTGAAGATACTAATTTGTCTACAACAAGTTAAAGTTTTAATTCACACACATCCAACTGCAGATGAGTTGCACAAATGCAATCAGCTCAGGGGTAGATGAACGTGGACATGGAGGGGTTAAGTGCATCCCTAAGTGCATCCCTATTTATTAAACATATAATTCCATATGCATGATACATAAAATTCTTATTCTGACGTTGTTAAGAAAAAGAAGTAGAAAATGTCGACCACAACCACCTTTAATATGGCAAGCTTTAGTAAAATTTGATTTTGATGCAAATGTAAATGGATTTCAATTTTTGGTTCCTAGTACTCTAGATTATGAAATTCGGGCACTTTCTATGTGCTTCATCTGGTAGAGATGGAAGCACCGAAATAAGAAATTATCCGAAGATAAAAATATAGAACCTTGAACAATGGATAGATAATGCCATTCCATTAGGGATTGGAGGGCATTGCCATCGACCATGAAGTTATAGATCATAAACTTCGTGTACTATTATTGCATCTGAACCTGAATACCAAGGGAGAATACAAAACCAACATTTGCCGGTGACAATTGCACTCGTCGCCAAAGCATGTGAAACTACTCGGATTTCAACAAAGTTGGTATCATACAGATATAGTCTGATTGTTCCATACTGATGCTTGTGGAATAAGCATAGGAACAATCCTTATGGGAAGTAGTGAGCCTGATCAACAACCTTAAACATATCATCACATATTTCGAATGAATAAGTTTAAGTAAAGTAGATTAGTTTGTAGTACAAAATGAGAATGACCGTCATGCCAAAAGCTAAAATGGTAGTCCATCTAATGTAATTGTTTCTTAAATATAATAACCACATTTGATATAAAAAAGTTTATAGTATGCTGATTTTTGGAATAAAAAATAAGAATGTACAACATTTATCTTTACACTTAGTTTTGGAAATTTATTTTATAATTATAAAATAAAAATAAAAGTGGTTGTGAAAAAAAAAAAGAATCACATCTACTTAAAAATGGCCACGTGGCTTATTGTCAGGTGGTAGAATTAGGTAACACTTTGACCTAAAAATTGATGTTGATAAGAATAATCTTGGGTGGAATTTGTTGTAATACTTATCTTATAAATTTACGTTTTATGTATTTTAGTTAATTACAATAAATATATTAATCATAAAATGAAAAAAAGTGAAATAATACGTAGAAAATAAATAAAGGACAAAGAAGTAGTTTAGTTTAATTGTTTTGACCATCCGTTACAATCCAAACACGGTATGTACAGTTGGATTTTGTGGTTGATGTTTTAGTTGGATGCATTCATAAATGGAAATGTTATTTTAAAAAATCTCCATATAGATGAACTCGCTGCAGAAACACTCTTATTCACACTCACATATTAAGTTTCAAAGTTGTTAATGATGGCTGACCAAATGATGAGGAATTTGGATCTCAACGTGAAGCCTGAATCTGCAAGCGAGGTTGCCTCCAACACCAACCCAATAGGTGTAGCTCTATCATCCATCTCGTACGACAATAAGAGTAATGGCCGATCCCGGCTGCGGCGATGCATGTTTTGCCCAAGGTGCTTCACCAATGTGCAGGCTTTTGGAGGGCACCAGAACGCTCACCGGAGAGAGAGATCTTTAATGTTTAGAAAACCAAGGTATGTGACCATATATCCATCTTTGTACAGGTTTTCAGAGGTGTGGTCGGGTGGCGGCTTTAGTCCTCTACAATCGAATCCACCTCCCGCTCCGACCCCGAGTCCAGTTGCTGGTGCTCCTGCGATGGAGGAGGAGGATGTAATGATCGACCTTACTCTTAGACTATAAAGATACGGTTTCATAGGTCTGGATACGAGCTAGAATATTTCACAATAATTCGATAATGTCATTTCAATTGTCGAAAGTGCTAGCTAGAATAAAATATTTGGTTACTTTGGACATGTATTTGGTTAAATTCAAGAGATTTTTTGTTTACTCTTTTGTTTGCTGTAACTTGTTTCTATGTTAAGGTGATGTAACTTGCAATAGTGTGAGGTAAAATATACTCAATTCAATTTCGTACTTGCTTTACGTGTCAGTTCATTTCAATTGATTTAAACCAAATTAAACTAAAATAAAGTACAATAAAATTGGGTAGAATAGATCCTGGTCTGTAACTTTATTCTTTTTTAAAATTTTAAAAAATATTGAATTCCATCCAAATACAGGTAGGTTCGATTAACCTAGCACTAAAAATATAAAATATGATAAGTCAAATTTAATTTAATTTGAGCAATTTTTTTGGCTAATTAAAATTTGTAGAGGGTGAAGAAATTTATTTTCAATCTTTAATTATACAGGCATATATATTTTTTGAAATAAATGTTATTTTCGTTGGCTGGTTGCTATTGCATTGTTTTACGTTTTAAGGTTTTCATCGTCAGATCTATCCTGTTAAAAAGAATCCTTGCATTTTCTTCCTGATAGTCAAAATAAGTGTTTTCTTTATACACAATTGTTTTTAAACTTTTACTTTAGATAGAAAAATAATAACTGAACATATACTTGAAAGTTGAAATATTTGAAGAAACTGTCTTGCTAAATCTACTCATTACTTAGTTAAATTTGTCTTTCTTCTGCAAGTTATTTACCATTCATATGCATAATTTATTTTTTTAATTGCTAAATCACACCCGATATTTTACCAACTCCTCCTGTCCTTTTATAGGTGTCTTACCAATTCCTTTTAAACTACTCATGGATGATTGTATATATTAAATATCTTAATTAATTATGCATAATAAAACCTGACATTGCCATACCTCTTCGTATCCATGGCATATATACGACCTATGAATCTCTAATATAAGAATCATTTAGCTAAAACTAGCTCGTTAACCACCCCTTGGCAAGGCACATCGCATCGTCAATAAGGTAACCTATCCCGGATAGGGTGGAGAATCAAAACTCAAGTCGACATCCTTTCCTAGGCCAAGAACTAGGAGAGGTGATTATATCACGCATGACATAGTCAAATAACCAAATCTCCTAAAAATATAGGTGAAGAATGCCAAACGAAGGTAAGTGACTTTTAACCCCAAGAATACAAAATGATAACCATGACTCAAGCATCAGAGCTTCTTCCACAAGGACCACTCCAGGACCTTTTTCTGGTAGTCGAAGAGGCTGGACTCGCCGGGCCAATTATGGAGTTATCATCACCTGAAGAATCTCCCCCATCAATGACACCGAAAATGGGGATTAATTTTTTATTTTTTTATTTTGATGATCTCTGGAAAATTTTGAATCCCAAGCCGGAGTCACAAAACGATAAGCAATATGGAATTATAGTTTCCTCCAAAATAGAGGTACTTTAGAAAAATTAGAGGGGAAAAGGGAGGGAAACTCTTAATACATCAACTTTTCCCCCCTAAATACCTATTGTTACCCTATAAAGTCTAATAAAAAATCTTACAATTATATAAAAAACATCACAGTATATCAAAAACTCTTCTACTTCATCTTCTTCTTGCCATTTATTCTTTCTCTAAAGTTCATCATCGAATATTTGGGAGAAGAATATAAAAAATGAAGAGCGCAATGATGTGGCTCAAATCCTATTCGTTATTGGAAAAAGAGTCAAATTGGGTACAAAAAGGTGACTGAAGCATCCCAGTTATGGAAATCGCATTGAGGATAGTAACTTGGATCTCTAAGAGTGTGAGAAAGTAGGTTGATGTTGGAGGTATTTGTGAACATGGGAAGAAAAAAACAAAGAAATTCTAGAAGTCGCAAAGTGTTGGATGCAGAGCATTTTAAAGAGGGACAACTTTTTTTCACTCCAACACATAAAAGAAAGACGTACTTACATGTATGGGCCAAATACAGAAAGATTTGGATGCAGACATTGAGATGGTAAGGGAATGTGTTCAGTTCTTAGCTAGCCACAACAAGACACAGAAGATAGCAAAGATGATGATAGAGCAAGGTAATCTCGACGAAAATAACCAACCAGGTTAACCGTTCAGTTTCACAAATGCAATATCATTTAGTTCAATAGCGGATGGGTATGAACATGGAGGGGTTAAGTGCATCCCTATTTTTGAAACATATAATTCAATGTAACAAGGTTAATAAAGTTGTTGTTTTGGCACTATTAAGAACAAGAAGTAGAAAATGTTGACCACAACCACCTTTAATATGGCGAACTTTAGTAAAATTATATTTTGATGTGAATGAAAAACAATTTCAAGAATTGGTTCCTAGTACTCCAGATTTTAAAATCCTAGCACTTTCCATGTGCCTCATTTGGAAGATATGGAAGCACCAAATTACAAAATTATCCGAAGATAAAAATATGGAACCTGGAGCAATTGTAAGATAATGCTATTCCATTAAGGAGAGAAGGGCAATGCCATCGCCATTGAAGGCATAGATTATAAACCTCATGTATGGTGATAGCACTCGAACCAAAACACCAAGGTAGAATACAGAACTAACGTTTGCCGGTGACAATTTTACTCAAGCACGTGGATATCTACTCAAATTTCAACAAAATTGGCATCATTTAGATGCAGTATGATTGTTCCATAAAAATTCTTACGGAATAAACAAAGGAACAATCCCTATGGCAAGTAGTGAACTTGATAAACGACCTTAGACATATCATCACACATTTCCAATGAATAAGTTTAAATAAAGTATATCAGTATACAGTACAAAATGAGCATAGCCGTCAGACCAACATGCTAAAATGGGCGTCCACCTGATGTAATATTTTCTTAAATATATTAATAACATTTGATGCAAAGAAATTTTACAGTATGCCGATTTTTGGAATACAAAAATACAGTACAACATTTATCTTTACAGTTAATTTTGGTAATTTATTTTAAAATTATAAAATAAAAATAAAAGTACTTGGGAAATAAGAAAATAATCACGCCTGCTTATTAATTTCCACGTGGCTTATTGTTAGTTGATAGAATTAGGTAACACTTTGACCAAAAAATTATACAATTACGTTGATAAGAATAATATTATGTCGAACTTGTTGTAATACTTATCTTCTAAAATTATGTTTTATGTATTTTAGTTAATTATATTAAATATAATAATGATAAAATGAAAATAAAAGTGAAATAATATGTGGACAATAAAGAAAGGACAAAGAAGTAGTTCAATTTAATTGTTAATGTTCACCCATGCTTCAGTTGGCCAACATCTTTGCTTAAAATTAAATGCCCATGCTTCTAATGTTTAATTATTATGGTACACGTTTGTGTGATGTTATTGTAAAACTCTAATTTTCTTTTCTTTTAAATTTCAGAAATTAGTGTTTTCATTGTCGGATCTATTCCGTAAAAAAACAAAACTCAGTGCATTTTCTTCTTGATAGTCAAAGTAAGTGTTTTTTTTATACACAAGTGTTATTTAACTTTCATACTTTAGAAAGAGAAATAATAACTGAACGTAGGCTTGAAAATTAAGGTATTTCAAGAAAATCGATAGTCTTTCTAAATCTATTCATTACTTAGTTAAATTTGGCTTTCTTCTACTAGTCATTTACCATTCATATGAACAATTATTTTTAATTTCTAAATCATTCCCAATATTTTACCTACCCCTTCTATCCCTCCATACGTGTCTTACCAATTTTTTTAAACTATTCACGGATGATTGTATAGATTAAATATCTTAAATTATGCATAATAAAACATTTCATTGCCATTGTGATTATTTCCTCTTCATATATGATATGTCCATACTATACGATGATTTTGTGATCTTTTTGTACTCATTTTAGTATGCTTTTGTACTCTGGTGCTCCATTTTACCTTGAAATTCTATTACTAGAGTTAAGAACGACTTTAGCGCTCTTATCACTTTTAATACGGATTTTGTGAGACGAGGTAATCGTTGGAAGATTTGAAGACCATGAAGACTACATTTTGAAGACAATGAAGACCTTGAAGACCTGAAGAAGGGAG
>JAUOBV010005072.1:0-24604 GCA_032360425.1 Rubia occidens
GATAGTTAGTGTACGTGCAAATATAACTCTAGATAGTTAGTGTACGTGCAAATATAACTCTAGATAGTTAGTGTACGCGCAAATATAGACAGGGACGTGTTGATGAACGGTGCGTTCTTGGTATTTTCAGGGGATAGGGTGAGTGCGTAGTACGAGAATGCGTGGAGCTTTGAACCCTTTGTTCATCGCTGAAATCGTAAACGATGGAATGCGGGATGACGTGGGATGGCGTGGGATGGCATCGCTGGTCAGATGCGGGCTGGGGTGGCGCCGGTGGAGGTGGGGAGCAGAGTTACAGAGTGGCTTCAACACTAGGTGGTGGTGGTGATCGAGGTGGCACTGGTACTAGGTGGCGGTGGTGGTTTCGAGCTAGGCGGTGGTGAAGGTGGTCATTTGTAGCTTGGGAGCTGGTGTCGTGGGTTGTAGTGGTGGGGTGGTGGTTATAGTGAACAGAGATGATGGTTTGGTGGTGGTGACTGGTAGGGTGAGGGAGGGGTATGATGAAGAAGAAACAGAATAGGGATAAAATGGGAAATGAATTTTCAGTTTTGGTCCAAAGGGCATTTTGGTCATTTTCAGTCAGTTAATTGCCGGAAATAGCCGGTCAGTGTCGGAGTATAGTCTTTAGTGTTATATTTGCACTTATGTAAAGTAGTTAGGATTATTTTTACACTAAAAATTATCTCAGGGTTATATCTGCACTTTCTCAAATATATATGTTTGGGAAGGATTCAATTCACACCCTTATTTTTACACCAAATCCTAACCATCCATCTAATCTAATTTCACTCATTCATTAAATCTATTTTTAGTAAAATAATCTCAACCATGAGATTAGATTAGATGGATGATTAGGATTTGATGTAAAAATAAGGGTGTTAATAGAACCCTTCCCTATATGTTTATATTTGTATATTTCTCATCTAAGGAAAGTTGTGTCCTATGGTAGTGAGGAAAGGTATTCATAAGTCACCCAACCCAGTGGTACATCTCAAGATTGCCTACCCTGAATCGTTGCGAGCTCCAATGTTAAGTCAACTTCACTGCATATTCATCTTGTGCCTGGGTCGAGTGATTTGAAAATAGGTAAGAACAATGGATACTCTGGTGGTGATTTGGCTGCCTAGATCTTCAAGGGCCTCATTGTTGAAGCGGGTGATTCCCTTTCGACGTGGAAATCAGGCATCCATCGTAGTTTACTCTCATTCGCGATTTTCAAAGAAGAATACAGATTCTGCTTTAAATTGATTGGCTGGGTTTAACTTGCAACTGGAACAATTCCAAAGAGGAGGGTGGCAGACCACCATTGATAGGATGTGCCACCATGAAAGAGACGTCGGAGATCTTCCCATGGAACTGATGCAATTTCTGCCTCAAATACAAACATATTCAGCCTACTTAGAATCCAGTAAAAACGTTTTAAGACACTGAGACTAAATAGTGTTACAACAATACTAAGGAGACCACAGTTTCAACAAAAGACTACGAATTTGATACAGTTGTTAAGAAGACCACATCTCAATTGTTTTGTTTTTATCCCTAAGCAAATCAGCAGTTGCACTGCAATGACAACTGCCACACTTATATAGATCGAAGCACAGCAATCCTATATTTAAACTCGGATGCATCTTCCAAGGTGAAAATATAGCTATCTCCATCCTGAACTCCATTCAATTGGTTAAAGATGTCCCAGTGACATCGTAAGACCTGCAAACCTAATCTCTCTTCATAGAGGGCTGGCCACACCCTTCTCTGATGATCTAGCAGATAAACAGCCTTACTTCCCCTCCTCAGGTATCTGAGAGCTGGTAATTTAGCAGGCAGCTCCTACAAACGCACATAACCGTAAGAACAACTCGTTTGAGGATAGTTTCTGAAATATGCAGTGTCTATATCAGATATCAATCAATGCGGTTGGATTTAGATGCTACTTTCATTATGCATTAGTAAGATACAGGTAGTTACCTATGTAATAAGCAATGCTATTTACTTTCGGAAGTCATCAGAAGAAGAAAAAATTCTACAGTAGACAAAGGTTTGAGCAGTATTTTTGGGTTAATTACTCCTGCTACAGTAGAAACATGACCCTCTTGTTTTATACAAGATGTATATGATGCTGAACTCCATAAATATCTAGATTTGTTTTTCCCCAAAACTATTGTTTTTCAGACGTCAAAATAACTCAAGGACAAAGGGAGGAACCTAGTTGTTAAAAGTCCCCCTTCTTCATTTCTTTTTGAAATGTCAAGCTAACTCAAGCTTATGATGTAATTCTTTGAGACCACAATGTTTCTTTGGTAGTTCTGCCAAAATAATGAGGGGCATTTACATTACTTATCCTTATAATAAACAAACCACATTAAACAGAGTAAGAAAATCCACATATGATAGAGCAGCATTACACGAGGAAACAATAGTGACTAAAGTGAAAATCTTGTATAGCCAAGATTAGAAAATGAACATTAGTGGAGATATAAACGTGAGATTATCTCATTAAAAGCAAGTTCACAAAAGGTTTTGAACATTCATTACTCACAGGAACTTTCAAGCTAATTTTGATCCCTAATGTAATGGAAATATGAGTGAAAGCTGTAGTTTCAGGAATTTATGTCAACCCTTTGTGTTCGAATCATTATATAAAAAAAAAGTTACAAGTTGTATGCATATGTAAATTTTCCATCAAGGAAAAAAAAGTCGAAAAAAAGTACATTTAACTTGTAAGGAAATGCAGGGGCATGATAATTCTATGTTTTGCAGTCAACTGATCAAAATTCCAAACATTTAGAACAATGAAAGTGTAGAAAACTACCAAATGCAGACCGTCGTGAGTCACAGCCAAGCAAGTGACATCCTGGTCTGATGATGCATCATATGGCTCAGTCTTCACTAGCTTAAAAGCACTGCTTCCTTCAGGTGCTGACTCAAAATCTGCATGTAGACATTCAAATTGAGAATCTGGAATAAGGTACCAACTGAAGATTGAACCAAATAAGGAAGGAAAGGTACCTCTTTGCCTTTTTGCACCATCCCGCCCCGGCTCACTTCTCTCCTGCTGATCCTTTTTCACAATTTTCTCAAGACATCCTGCTTATGTAGCAGATATTTTTGTTCAGTTTTAGGATCATGATGATAGAGTGCTTACTGTCAAACTTCAGGAAAATAAGAGAAAGGCATGGAAAAAGATAGAAGCACAGGGTGATGCTAAAGTCTAGATGGCAGCAGCCTACTTACCAACGGAGCAAATTTGAATATGGAAATTACAATTTATGACATTCTGAAGTCATGGAGTCGCTCGACTCAATCTTAATATGCCAAAAAACTTACTAATCATTATAGCCAGAAATTCAACTGAGGTCAATAAACCCAACAAATATTATAGCCAGTGCATCTCAATGTTAATCATTCCCTAATCATCATTATCTTAACAAAAATTTAGAGCCTCGTACAGAAAGGGCCAATCACTTAGCACCTGAGATTCAGGGTTGAGCAAGATGAAATATATCCATGAAAGTGGACCCTCGCAAACAAACACCAACGAAATAAATCTTGAACATCAAAAATGGAGCACTGTCAGACTAGTACATACCAGTAGACTTCTGGCCACTCTTGGAAAAGACAGCACCATAATTAGCACCTGCAGAATTCTGGTCATTGCCTGAAATGTGAAAAAAATTAGAATTCTAGCAATGGTAAGAACGATTAGAAAAATATGTGGACTTAGGAAACACAAATATCAAACAATTTATGAGATAAGAAAGTGAAAGAAGTCAAATGTAATTCTTATAATGCCTCTCGTCAATTGGAAAATGATTAAAACTTTTTGATATCCCGTCATATTTGTACCAGGTTACGCACATTGAGAGCCCCTAGAAAAGCCAACTTGAGAATCTGACAAAGAAATCATTGTACATACAAGGACCCTACATTGTTCAATTCAAAGTTATTGTTATTATACCTTTTTGCCCAGGTTCTTCAGAAGAATATCCGAAAGGATGATCATATGAAAGGTTAGCAGAGGTCTCCTTTCCAAATTTACGTGTATTATGATCTTTCAATACCAAAGGTTTGTCCTTTACTTTCAAGCTAAATTTAGCCCCATTTGCCTTACCATTTGACTTAACATCTTTGTTGCTTTCCGCTAGCAATCTCAGGCTTGAGGGGTCTTTTACAGTCATGCTAACATCAGTCACCTTCGAATATATATTTGACTTCAAATTCTTGGTCCTGATAGGATCCTCCATACGACCCTTGATGGCTTCACGCAATCTCCTGCCTGTATGGTCTTTTTCAGTCATGCTTACATCACTCACCTTTGTGTACATATTTGACTTCATATTCTTGGCCCCAAGATGGTCTTTGTTGGCTTCAGCTAGTGATCCCATGCCTGTATGGGTTTTTTTAGTCATGCTTACATCAGCCACCTTTGAATGTATATTTGACTGCTTATTCTTGGTCCCAATACTATTCTTGTTAGCTTCGGCTAGAGATTTTGTGCCTGCATGGTCCTTTTCAGTTATGCTCACATCAATCACCTTTGTATGTATATTGGACTCAAGATTCTCAGTTCCTATAAAATACTTGTTGGCTTCAGCTTGCAATCTTATGTCGGTGTGAGGATTAGGACTTACTCCTCCATCCATGATTTTCTTTTTCCCATAAGCTTGCTTACTTTCATGCACTTCATGGTTGGACACATAATTTGAACTGTCCACCATTACATAGTCTCCTCCATAATCTTGAGCTCTAAGTTCAGATGACCGTTCACATATTCTTTGAGGAACAGAAGACAGCTTAGATTTAGGTCCAGGAGATGAAGATCTAGAATTTGGTCCAGGAGCAGACGGTTTAGATGTTGGTTTAGGAGCAGACGGTTTAGATGTTGGTTCAGGAGCAGATGGTTTAGATGTTGGTTCAAAAGCAGACAATTTAAACGTTGGTTCAAGAGCAGACTGCTTATATGTTGGTTTCACTTGAGCAGATGCACTTCCTTGGCATCTATATCCTCTCAATAAGTCATTCCAGACTTTCTCTTTACCAGTTTTTCCAAAGACGTGGACAACAAAGTTTGATCCTTTCACGTAGTTAAATACCAAAGCGTCTCCCCCACTTAAGTTGTGATCTGTGACAAAATCTTCCCATCCCTTCTGAAAAGCAACCCCATCACGATAAGGTGACAATGTTACAGTCCACTTCTTCCCAAATGCATTCTCCAGGTAAGCTTCCTTGCCTACCTTGTCAGCCACAGTTTCAGCAACATCAGGGGGCAGTATCTGTCGAAAATAAAGGTTACAAAAATAAGGGAAACCACCTAGCATATAGCCATAAACTATACACATATCAGAAAGGGACGAGGATGGAAATCAAATATCTTGAAAGTAACAAGAAAGGGGCAGGGTAGATTTAAAACTAATTGCAACAATTAGTAAACATTTTCTGGAAAGATTCTGTAAAGTAAAAAAAAGCTTAAATTTTTTTAAAATTGGATCGAAAACACTCCAGAGGCCTTTGGTATTTTTTGTCTTTACGAAAGTCTCTAAGAAAAACCATAAAGACACCTGAACAGATAATTTTCTTTGCTAAGAAGAAGCATACTGAAGAAGTATAGACACTCATAAAGACACCTGAACAAGAAAATTATGAGAATTGTTAAAGGGGATGGATTAAAGAAGACCCTAAAATGTCCATGGAATGTATGTCAGTCACAAGAGACATTAATCCAAGAGTTTGGTCGTGATCTACAAATGGAAATAAAATCATGAAGTATAGCAGATACCTATGAGATACATCCAACTGTACTTAGTTTTTATAAATACAATCATAGGGAAGCAAATTTGGTATCTAATTTACTGTGAAGCAAATTAGAAATCTTTTTTTTTCTTCGAAAAATTGCATGAAACAAGGTCTGGCCAACAGTAGAAATCACAAGCTGGTTGCTTAATTAAGGATAAACTCTAGAGCTTAAACTTGATCTAGAGGCTCCATTTCTAATCGCGAACTTTAAAAATAAGCAAACAGAAAAATGGAGTTCCTATCTAACAAACAGTTGGTAGAGACATCTCGATCAACCGCTGATAAAGAAAACAAGACTAACACTCTACATCACTTGGTTCCTTCATCCACGCCTCAGGAAATGCATTTTTATCCACACCTAAGAGTTTGGTTGGAGCAAACGAAATCATTACAATCAGAAAGTCAATTTTTTTCCACCTATTCGGCTTTCACCCTCTTTAAGTCTCTTCAACGAAAAGACCAACCAGAAAAATCAAATCTACCATCAAACCAAAAGATAAAATACCCTACGATGAAATCCCTCTAATAATTCCACAGATGCAAAGAGGGAAAAAATGCATAAACGCACACATACAGAGTGAAAACATACTATGTATTTCCATGTAATACAGATGAATGTACAAAATTTTCAACTTCAGGCCATGCATATAAGTTAATAGAGTGTAGAATTAGTTCACACATAACAATTAACAACATTAAAAAATCAAAGGAAGCAAGGGTAAAAATTAAACTGAAAAGAAACATAGGTTTATGTGTAGATACCAGTCTTCTTGGCCACTCGCCAACCAAGATTTTGATGAAACGGGAGACGCGGCGAGAGAGGTCAGTTTTCTCCCAATGCATCAACCGACAATGGCTGCTACATTCTTCACAAGCATGGGCATTCCCTTCTCTGCACAACACATTAAAAAAACAAAAAATTTACCCAAAAAATCGCTTTTTTACACAAAAGCTTCGACCTTTAAGTGACCAAAATTAGTGGGGTGAAAAGCACTCACACTGCACTTCTTCGCTCAACTTTATCCATGATCAAGCCCTGCAAACATGCGATTTGTGGGGTTAGCGTGTGGATATACGATCAGAATGGAAGCAGCGGAAAGGGCCCCGGCAGAGGGTTTTGGAAGCGAACGGTGTAATTGTACTACACCTAGTTCTCCTTTGTCTTTGGTTTTGTTATGCATGGTACAATATACTTAGTAGATGTTACACTTTTCCAATTTTAATAATTAAGGGAATACAGTACAATGTGTTCTTCTCGTATCATATAACTAAGCGTTGTCTGTTCAGTCCCGCTCAATCCCGTTCAGTCCCGTTTAATGAAAACTTAATTTTGCAAAATGTATCTTTATTTAATTATCTCATTTATTTATTTTAATACACTTATTCTTTATTCAATTTAGTTCATTACAATTCGATTTGTATGAACTCTATAAAAGATGGACTATAGCACATCCAATTCCATTCCAATATCCATTGCTTTGTTTTCCTTTTCTTTTTTGGCCAAGCTACCTATTGAAGTTGGCTTAAATGTTCTTTTTTATAAGAGTGAATCCAACATCTCTTTATAAACCTCACTAATGACCGATTTATATGCGATCAGCAACTAAAGAGATCCATTTAATGTTATTGTGCACGAAAAATCAAAATTTTTAATAACACCTACAAACATTCAACCAAATGTCTAAACATTTATCCAATTCATGCACTTCCTAAAGATAATCAAGAACGTTCAACATTCAACACTCTCCTATATTTGCTACCTCGGGATAAACATGACAGTTTCAACATTATCACATTCATCTAGCAATTATAGCATCTTAACCTAGTTAGAAGCTCTAACTTCATGTTCTTGGGCAACATGTCAAATGGATGAATGATCTACTTTCATCATAAGTCCTAACATATTATCATACAAACAATCCATATCAAAACACTTCTAATTGGTCCAATAAAGCTAACAACCACATTCAATGCACAGCAAGTACATAATAATCAATAACATTAAATAGGCATAAAATGATTCCCATGACATGGACTTGGAAGCCTTAATCAATTACTTTCAAGAAAGGGTTTAACTAATACAAGTCATACTAACATCCATAAGCAAATGCATACAAAATGAAAGGAAGAAAAGATGAAAAGAAAGAGTAAACTACGGTTCTAAGGAGAAGTATTTCAGACTAGGAAGATAAGATATGAAATGGGTAGGCAAAGTGCCTTATATAGTACAAGAAAAATGGAAAACATGAATTAAATATCAAGTTGCAGGGCTGGTCTTTGAGACCAGTGGTAGATCTCCACTCTTCGCGAAAAGGGTTTCGCGACCAAAGGTGGAAATCCCACTAGTCATATAGTGCGGCCAGCCCTCTTTGCTTTCCCTTTTTACTTGTTTCTTGGCCTTACTATTTTCAAACTCATATCTTCTTGCCTTAAATCTTCAATGCCTTTATTTATTGCTTTCAATATTTTTACCTTGATGAACGAAATTCCTTAGAAAAGTAATAAGAGCGCAAAGATCGCCCTTAAATCTACTAAGACAATTTCAAGGCAAATTATACAATCTAAACCACAAATATGCACCAAAGTGAGCCAAAAATATCGTAATATTACCATATGAAATGGACCTATCGTAATGTCCAAATCCCAATTTCTGCTTTCTTAAACTCCCCATCTTTCTCGATTTGCATTTCAAGCAGTTGTGTTTTCTATTTTCACTATTCCTTCATTCTTATCTACATCATGGACTAAAAATTCTTTTTCCTACCATTCATTTTGTAAAAAAAAGTTGGAATTTCTTCGTTTTTAGTTTTTCTTACTCTAAAAATACAACTTCCAAGGCAATGTTAATATAATTCAGAAAAATAAAGCAGAAAAAAATTATTAATGTAAAACAATGCCTTATCTTCTTTCTTTTCATTTTTCATTAAATCACCGATTGGATCTGGGTTAAAAACTAACTGACAAGCAGAAGGGGTTTTGTAGATACCTGGTGATCTTCTACTGTCCAAACCCCAATTTCTGCTTTTGTAAGCTCATCGTCTTTCTCAATTTGCACTTCGACGAGCTGCATTTCCATTTCTTCACCATAATTAAATTCATGTCGATTGCCTCCAATCAAATTTTTGTCTTGGCCTTCCATTTCCTCCTTCAGATTTTGATCCTAAACAAAAATAATAAATAAACAGAATCCAATGCTTTTAATTCTTCATATGTGGATACCTGGTGGTCTTCTAGTGTCCAAACCCCAATTTCTTGTCAATTGTCTTCAATCAAATCCCTGCCATTGCCTTCCATTTATTCGTCTGGCTTTCAATTTTATATAAAAAAAATCCAACGCTTTTAATTCGTGTTACCCAAAAAAAATCTTTTGCCTTTATTTTTTTTCCTTTTTGCGACTTCCAAGACTATGCTAATATACATACATAATCAAGGATATATAAAATAAAATCACTAATGAATAAAACAAAACCTTATCTTCTTTTTTCCTATTTTTATTAAACAACTAATTGAATTGCGTTGTAAAATTATATCACAATTGATATGTTAGAAAATAAGTATTGGGCCCATTGGCCATTTCAACCCATTAAAAATACAAGGGAAATATACAAATATAACCCTATATAATTCAGAAAGTGCAGATATAACCCTGAGATAATTTTTAGTGCAAAAATAACCCTAACTACTTTGCATAAGTGCAAATATAAGTCTAAACACTAAATTCCGGCACTGACTGGCCATTTTCACCCATTAAGTGACCAAATATGACTAAAATACCCTTTCACCCTAATACAACATTCAAAAGATGAAAATGCCATTTTGCCCAGCTGCTGTCTGCCACCACCGCTAGTGCTCCACCACATTCGTCGTCGTACCAGGCCACCGCTCTACCTCCACCACCTCTCCTGTCACCTTCTCTACCGCTGGGGTTTTTCCACCACCAGCCACCCTCCCGCCGTCAGCCTTCCCCTCGACGCTACGTTTTCTACCATCACTAGTCATCCACCCGTCGTCAGCCTCTCTCCACCCAGCCACCACCACCTTCACCTGGACACCACCACCCCATCCTGCCTTCATTTGACCACCACCGCCACTCCTCTTGCCAGTCTCAACGCCACCCTCATCCTGCAGCCCCTCCACCAACTCCAAATCTCAAAACCCTAGCCATTTGGTGTGCCCCCAAATATAAAATCGACGTCGATGGTGGGCTTCAATCAATGCTGACTGAAGCATCCTTTTGGTCAGAGTGGAGCTTCGTTATCGCCCCTAATCTTGAATTGACGTCGACGCTGGGCTTCAAATCGACGATGGCTGAAGCATCCTTTTGGTCGAAATGGAGCTTCGTCGCAGCCCCACATCTCAAATCAATGCTGACGCTGGGCTTCTTTTTGGTCAGAATGGAGCTTCGCCAACTATGGTGGTGAGTAGCCCATTCCAGAGAAATCAATTATGAGAGTGGAGAAAAGAAGAACGGCATGATGAGATGGCTTCTTCTTGCTCAGAATGGGCTTCTTCTTGCGCAGGACGGGATAAGGAGTAATAGTAAGCAGAACAACATGACGAGAGTGGAGAAAAGAAGAAGAAACAAATGGTGTTAGGGAGTTTTGTATTTACTTATTGTAGAGACGCAAAATGGTCTTTTCATCGAATTCCGGTCTTAAACTGTCGGAAAAGGTTATATGTGCACATACACTAACTATCTAGGGTTATATTTGCACTTTCAATTATCACAGGGTTATATGTGCACTTTCGTTAATTATGTAAGGTTATATATGCACTTCGCTCAAAATACAAAACTAAACTAAGCCTATGCCTAAACCTTAAACATTATCAGTATATATAGTTAATGGTCAGCATGTTCTAGTCTCTTTCTCTCTATTTATTTATTGCAATTATACTATATACATAAGTTGATGTGATCATGGTAGATAGTACCTCTGAAAACTGGTGGAATAACCTTTTTTTACAGATCGCTGCTGCCAAAGCACTACCGAAATCTTCCAAGCTCCGGTCATCTTATCTGACGGATCTTCCACGACTTAATATTGGTGCTATATGTGGGCATCCAAATGAAAATTTTATTTTCTCTATCTACTATTCTTAAGGTTCAATAGATCAAAATTTCTTTTCTGCGAAAAAAATCCCAAAAGATGAACAGAAAGACTGAATCTTTGCAGGAGTTTTCATCTAGCGACCATAGCCATTATTCTTCACCTATCATAGACACTAGACCACACAAAGGTCTTCATTCATTTGAAATCGTTGTTTCTTATCTATCACGATTGCTTCGAGCCAGACTTCAGTCATCTTTAAAGTTTACCTCTTTTAGATGTCAAAGGTTATCGCATCCTTTTAGTCTTCACTCACGTTGGTGTTGTCTCTACGCAAGGCCAATGTCATCCTTCAAGTGACAGTTGCAGATGGTCAATGGTCTTTGTTCATACTCCACCATCACTAGAAGACCCAATTCAAATATCGCCAACATTGCATTGTCGTCGAGTTTTCCCCTAGACTTTGCTACGAAAGCCTTTACCTTCACCACCGTTGCAAACTTCCAGCACCGTTCCAGGTCACAATTTCAATTTTATAAAAAAAATGAAGTTAATTACATCATGTCATCATCGCCATGAATAACATCTTCTTCAAAGATTTATGTCCCACCTCAACCACATCTCATTCAAATGTCTCATATTCTTCAATGAGGAAGTCTGGGATCCTTTCTCATTGTAAAAATTTTCTATCTACTGCTAGCTGAGTGTTCTTGTTACTCACCACAAGTACTCGGGACATCCATGAATAATTCAGCTCAACTGTTGTAGTTGGATACCCCCTTCCCCCATTAAGACCAATTTTTCTGAAAGGCTAGAAAAAAAATTCATGAGACGAGTACTAATCTGAGGTCTATAGTTGCTCGAGATGATAATCTCAAAAGAAAGAATATCTTAAAGCTTCATCAAATTAAGATTAGAAAATTCAAAACATTAATAAATAATAATATTAATAAATGAAAGAAATGGGGCTCACTTGGTTGGGCTTGGTACTCAGTACGCACCTAGTATAAAAAATTAATTTTAAATTATGACTTTACCACACCAATGACATCTTAGGTACTAACAAACTACAAATTTCACTCTATCACCAACTTGGTGCAATTGCATTCTTCGCTTCCGAGTGTAAAACAAAATGGGACTTCATGGTTGATTTCTAAGGTCTTCTAAGCATAACCAATTAATCGTGCATGGTTCATTGGATTTGCAAGAAACCAAAAGGCATGTCCATCGATTCAGTGGCATTATGTTTTTGTGCTACATGTTAGTGGTTCAGCGTGTTATGGGTTCGGGATTCAATGCCCTATATTCTTAGCCTTGCATTTTAAGTGTTTTGTGTGCTTCTTCATACCAATTTCCCCTGCATCTTAGGCTTCGCATTCTCAGAGCTCTACAAAAATCCTATGCCAAGCTTAAGTTCAAGTAAAACCCATTTAACAAAACCTTTACACAAGGCCATCTCAAAAAATATCATGGAAAACTCCCTCCTCGATGTGAATAGTTATGCACAACAACAATACATATTGTATATTGTTACTGGACCATTGGGCCTTCGAATATCTTCACTACAACACAAGGGCACTTCGGCACCTCAGGTCTCAAGATTGTGGTATTCATTATGTTACCTTAGGCCCCCTACGCCTAATGGAAAATAGTATATTTAAGAAGTTCAAATCTATTTACAGGTACAAAACTCCTAAGTGCATGTAATTTTAATGATTAATTTACAATATTATCTTTATGACCTACATTTAGAATTTTTGGAACTGCATTTAGGATTTTATTCTAAGTATATAATATACCACATAATCTCGATAAACATTATCAACTACCTCCTCAATCTGATTCATTGGCATGTTAGGATGAAAAAGATATCTGTCAGTTTTGCTCCAGAAAATCTTGCTATAGAATCCCTTTATGATTATTGTAAGACTCGAGCTATTGGGGTTAGCAATTTTCTGCAAAGAAGCATGGGTATTTGCTTGGCAGCAACAAAAATTGCGAGAATTTCGTAGCGCAATGTTTGCCAAAAAAGCCTCTTCAGAGAAGCATGCAGTGTATGAGCACCATATCCAATGCCTTAACTATCGTTGCAGTGCTTCTCATATTTCTATAGCCCCAGTGTTTGAAGCCACTCCTCTCTGTAACTAGCCAAAGAGTACTTCTTGTAATAATTACTGTATCCAGTTTGTAAAAAGAGTACTAAGACTTCAGTATGTTTTCAATCATATATTTCATCCCCGTTGTTCACATCTTCGACTGTTCACCTCTAAGCTCCCCTGGTACCACATGGCTCAAGAGTGCCGTTCTTCATAAATCAATTTTACTAGCGACTGCAGATTAATACCAACCTGTCTGGTTCGACCTGCCATTCAATTCGACTGTACGATCTCATTGTTTGTGTTAATATTTTTGTGGATATATATTCTGAATAAGAATTTTTTATAATGACTAAAGTTAATAATTATAATTGAATTAGGGTTAAAAATATATTAATATAGTAAATTAACCATTAAAATTATCTGGACTTATATTTTTGTACCTGTACTCATATTTTGTGATTTAAGAAACAACTTTGAGCTTTGCACTTAGGTGAGAACGCAATTATTATTTCCTCGATACCCTCCACAACAACAGTACCTTAGGGGTTCATAATTTTAACTATTTTATATGCTTCATCTACAATGCTATCCTACTTTATATGCTTAGTGTTAGTGCTCCCAGGACAATTGGCAAAGTTCTACCCAAGGAAAATCTTCGTGTTGTTGCTCCAGTACGCCATCCGCTCAGTATTCTAACTATTCATATTAGGATTACCCCACATTTTCAGCTTTGTTTATCGCTACTCCGTCTGAGGGGTATGATAAAATAAAATCTTGCTAAATATTCAACATAAGAAATCTCAACAGACTTTGGTTTGTGAACAAAGATATCGCCCTAGACCTTTAAAATGTCAAGAAACTTTAAATCTCCTACGATAGCTACTATTTTCATAACCAAATTAAGACTCCTTAAAAACTTTTCAATGGTCACATCTGTACCAAATCTTAAATGGTTCTTCGTTTTACATGCTCTGATGTTCCGCATTTTTGTCTCAGTGTTTTTTTGGCTTCACACTCCCTAACATCTTGGGTTTCTACATTCCTGAGTACCTTTAACTTTGTGATAGGATCATTTCATAGACATTTTTATTTCACTTTGGTGCATTTTTTAGGTTTCAATTGTATGATTTACCTTGAAATTGTCTTAGGAGAGTTAGGAGCGATCTTTGCGCTCTTATAACTTTTTTAAGGAAATTTGTTCTTCAAGGCAAGAAGATTAAAATTGAAGATTTAAGGAACTAATAAAAGGGATCAAAGATTGAAGGCTAGAAGATTTGAAAACTCGAAGACCAGAAGGCCAAGAAACAAGAAAAATGGGAGGCAAAGAAAGGCTGGCTCACACTTACGCGACCAATGGGATTTCCACCATTAGTCACGAAAACCCCTTCGCGAGGAGTGGAAATCCACCACTGGTCATGATAACCAGTCCTGCAACTTGATGTTTTATTCATCTTTTCCCTTTCTCATGTAGTATGCAAGGCACTTTGGCAACCCATGTAACATCTTATCTTATTTACCCAAATATTTTCCACTTAGGACCCTAGTTTGCTCTTTCTTTTCATTTTTTCTTCCTTTCATTTTTTAGGAATTTGCTTTGTGTTAGAATGATTTGTGTTAAGTAAGACCTCTCTTAGGAAAAACTGATTGAAAATTCCAAGCCATGTTGTGAGAAGCATTGATTCATTATTTAATGCTCTTGACTACTATGTATCAATAAATATTTTAATGTTGTTTTTAGCTTCATTTATGTGATTCTAAGTGTGATGATATGATATTTTTGTATGATAACATGTTAGGAGCTAATGAAAGTGATCAATTTCTTCCCTTTTGACATGTGGTCCAAGAACATGAAGTTGGGATTTCTAATTAGATTGATGAAGTTATGCATTGCTAGATGTGTATGATAATGTTGATTTTTTTTCCATGTTTATCCTAAGGTAGAAAATGTAGGAGAGTCTTGAATGTTGAATTTCTATACTATCTTTAAAAATGCATGAATTGGATAAATGTGCTTGAATGTTTGTAAGTATTTTCAAGCTTATTGGTTCTTCGTACATAATGTCATTAATGAGATGTCATTAGGCGTTGATCTTCAAAGCAGTCATTAGTGAGGTTTACAAAGAGATGTTGATTTCACTCTTGTAAACTACACTTAAGAAGAATGGGAGGTTTACCTCTACAATAGATAGTCAAGATAATTAAATAGGTTGTGGATTAAATGATCGATAAGAGGCTTAGAAGTGGAAATTAATTATGCCCAAGTTGTCATAACTTTGTGTTTAATCCCATCTTTGTAGCTAGTATACCATATTTTACATGCTAGTTGTATTGTATTTCCATTTTATAACTTAGTTAAAACCAAACCACCCCCTCATCTATATATCTATATGTGTGCTTATATATAATCCTATATGAGCGAACACTTAGGAAAATACCTCTTCTTCGTGGACGATCCTTACTACCACTATATACTTATTTGTAGCTTAGGAGTAATAGGTGTTATAAATTGTACATTTGAGAGGTACGGTGGTGACCTTCCAAATTTTGGCGCTGTTGTCGGGGAAGGGGCGTATATTTTTAAGTTATTAAAATTATTTGTATGAATATTTGCTAGTTGATTTTTAGTTTGTTTTCATTTTATTATTTTTATTTGGAGACGTATTGTTCAAGTTCTTGGTGTGTGATTTGTACTTGATCTTCTTCACAAGAACCCTACACTACGACCCTGAGTTGAAGTTAAATCTTAAAAGAGCTGGAAGGCATTCCCTAGGAAGTTCAAATATGAACTTTTCTACTCTCCATTTTGAAGAACCAACTATTTCCATGGAAAATCTACAGGGAGGTGCTGGCAATGAACATCGACTACCTCTTATCCACAGGTGGAATGTTCCTATGAGGGATTCTATGGCTTTATAACCATGAGCTACAACCAATGTGCATCACTTATCTGGCAAATGGTCCTAGAGATCACTTTGAGTTGAAGTCTGGGTTGATACACTTATTGACATCATTCCTTGGTTGGCAAGGAGAGGATCCTTGTAAACATCCCTTCGACTTCCCACTGGTGTGTTGTGGCATAATTCCCCAAGAGGTGGATGAGTAGCTATTAAAGTTAAAGTAATTCCATTTTACTTTGAGAGATGCCGCCAAATATTGGTTGCATTATCTTCTTTCCGGGAGTAATTATTTTTTTAATTGAGTTGAAGAAGAAGTTTCTTGCAAATTACTTTCCGGCTTCCAAATCCACCACCTCAAATAAGGAAATTGAAATTTTCATCCAATGCATGAGGAGTCATTCTATGATTATTGGGAGAGGTTCAAGAAACTTTTATTGAGTTGCCCTTACCATTGTTGCTCGAAAGGTGACTTGGTTTATTACTTCTACTATGTCCTACTTGATGAGGAACAAATATTAGGGGGTGGAGATTGTGGTGGATCGATTGGAAACAAAAACTCGGAGGAGGCTATGAATTTAGATAAGGAATTGGCCGAGAAGTCAAGGTATTTTAGCTCAAGATCCGACCTTGGGAGGAAAAATTTGAACAAGCCAAATGCTAGCTCTAACAATGGGAAGCTTGAAGACTAAGTTCTAGCCCTCATTTCTATGATGAATACCTTCATGACAAAGCCCAAAAATATGCCACATGTCAAGTCTTATGAAATTTCTTCATCGGCGCATCCTATAGACATATGTCCTTGTTTGCAAGATGATTATGTCGAAGAAGTGTCATGGGATATCTAGAAGGAAAAGGTTATCAATGTGGCCAATTATACCAAAATAAGCCTTATAATCCGGCTTCGGAGATCACCCTGACATTTGTTATAGGAATGCTCAAGGAGGGTGAATTGCTCAACAATACTGCCCTCCTCAACAATTTCAATGGCTCCATAACAAGCCTCATGATCAAGGTGAAAGTTTGGGCAAGTCAAAAGATGAGGTGATGCAAGCCTGGGAAAGGTTGAGCATAAGTACGAAAAAAAGTGAGAAATTCAAAGAGAAGGCTGAATCAAGCATAAAAAGAATTGGAGACTCAAATGAGTCAAATGGCATCCATTTGAATCAAATGAAGTCAAGGGATTTAGGAAAGCTTCTTCTAAACTGGATTTGAATCCTCGCCAAAATGCTAGTGTGTCACTTTGAGAAGTGGTAAAAAGGTTGGCAATTCCAAAGATAAAGAGGGTGGAGATTTTTTAGAAAGGGGTGGAGGAAGAGGCCGAGAAATTGGCTAAGAAGAAAGTGAGAAAGTGGAAGAAGATTAAGGATGAAGTGGTTGTTACAAGATCAGAATCAAATCCCAAGCAATCATACTTGATCCGCACTCTGCGGGGTCATTGATAACCCAACCTTTAGGGAGATCAATTACCCGCGGAGCGCTGGGAGATCAAAAATAGGATTTATATGTTGCTCTCATATACTCACTACAACTACTAGAATGTAGCTAGTGGCAATTCCGAGGTCATCCATAGAGATGCTAGAATTCAAAAGTTAACTAAATACAACTCGCAATGGGCTACTCTGATTGTGTGTCAGGAATATCTAGTTCTAAAAACATAGGATTGAGGGGTTTTATCTAACAACTACTAATAATGCAATTCAGAGAGATAAACTATATTAAACTAGCCTTGGGGATATTTGCGTAACATGACCGATGAATGACTTTGATCCTAGATTCAATCGCAGATAAGATATCTAAACCTATATCATGTATATGTCACATAGTGTGGTTGATAGTCGGCCATTCCCAATATCTATCACACAAAGGTACGTTGGCTCATTTTATGCAGCTACCATCACTGCATCTGTAATTAAGGAAAGTGCATCGATGGACAAAGGATCCAAGTTGTACTCCTTTTTTGGGAGGCCATCGTCGTGCCTCTACAAAATAGCATTTATAGACCCAAATTATGACTAACTACTAAATAGTAGCTAGTGGCAAGTTGGGGTTGTCCACGAGGAAAATGGGATTTTATCGAGTGTTAAACGTAGTTAAAAATACATAAAGATGTCACTCTAAGTGTGTAGTAGCAAAGTTGGGGGGTTTTGATTTTAGAAACACTATGAATACTATATACAACTAGATTATTAAACGATTAGAGAAAACGGTGTAATTACAATCACAACTAGTATGAAAAATGTAACTAAGAGTATAACGAGTCTTGTGCACAGTTGGTTTACATTTCCAGTTATCTTTTGATCATCAACTAATTATCCTATTTTTATGCATTAACCACATATTATGGAGAACTTATCAACACCTTTCGAATGAAGACATTGCTCACCTCTACTCGATTATAGTTAGAATGGGCGATTGGTGCCACACAATAACCCTTACCCTCGGGTTACTCTAAACAATTGGCGTCATAGAATTCTCCGAGAATAGCAATAAATATGGAGACCCAATACAACTAACACAGTGTCCTACAAGCGAGATACATTGGGATACCACAATTATGTTCCCTAATGACTACTACGAGAAACAGCCTTCATGCTAGGCGTCATTAGTGTACTACTTAGATAATTAGGCAAATTTATTCAAATTAATCCTAAATCTAAGCAATTTCATCAATTAATAATCATAATTAGTTGTCACTCCCAATTATAACCTAACATTAACCAACGATAATCACATCAACAAAAGTCAAAGTCTTCTGGGTTTGACCAAAAAACTAGCAAGCAAACAATTCATAACCATCAACCAATTAATCATCCTAGTCTAAATCACGCATTAACCATACAAGAAAGCACAAAACATACTTGATAATTAAAGCACAAAATAGGATAAACCAAATCTCACAAATTCATACAAGAAAAGCTTACCAATTGCTATCAAGAATATATTTAGCCTAGATTAACAAAACTCAGAACATATAACATAAATCCACAAAGAAACGTGGAAGAAAAATGAAAGAGATGTGGAAAACTAGAGTTTTAAAGGCCCAAAGTTGGGCTCACTCAAATGCGGAGGAGTGGTGACTATTTATAGTCCAAGGAAATAAAGGGAAAAGGCCAAAAATGCCAAATTCTGGGTTAATTTCGTGGACCGGGGTACATGTCGCGGCGTGCAAAAGTACTTCTGCCCTCTTTTTATTTCCATCGCTATCGGTGAACCGTTAATCTGTTTTGGGAGTTCTTGTAGTTATTTTTATAATACTCACGAAGAAAATCCAATGGTGTTATCCATTGATACCAATTTATTTCGGGTCACTCTCAGAACTCGGGGCCAAAAACCCGGATCATTCTTCCTCGACTACTTTGCCTTCCTTTTTCAATCAATCTTCTACCACTTTGTAAGTGACATTTCTTCTTCTACCATTCTAATGAATGACCTTATTAAATATTCTACCATCCTTAAGAATGGCCTTCTTCGTGATGGTCTCCAAATAAGCTCACAAAATACATGTGAATCGACCAAATCATAAAGGTAAAACAAGTTAGACCCCAAATGCTTACAAACTAGGGAAATTTGGGCTAATAACCACACAATGAGATTCTAAACTCCTATTTTGTAAAAAAAACAAAAGTAATAATCTAACTAATCACCAACAAAACAAGCTAAAAATGAATGTTAATTTTACTAAAAACATCAAAATCACGTCTCATCAACTTCCCCACATTTAGACCGTTACTCATCCTCGAGTAAGAACAAGCGAAGTTATTAGGTGATTTCTAAGCTATGTTTTCCCAAGAGTAAAACCAACACATTATTCCTAGAACTACCCTAACTCAAAACATATAAGTTTTCCAACCCGTAAAACTCACTCCAATGCTAACGCAACCCCTCTTAAAGGATCAAGTGCCTAAGCAGTCGTCTTGCGGTGGTAGCAACCATTAGATATGAGAGTAAGGAAAATACATCTCGGGCACTCCACTATGGACATTTACCCTAGGCATGTAGAGTAAAGGAATCGGTGTCTCACGATGACTCTAGGGTTGAAACGATGATGGTCGTTACATGAAAACTCTAGTTGCTACAAACTATCATGTATCATCTTATCGGGGTACATCGAATGTGCCTCGCACCCTTGTTAGGGGAAATGTCTTCTCTAACATGAACATTATTACAAAATGAACCAATTAAGCTATTCAATAATGATCGGAACGGTACTTTTGATTATATATGCATGCACTCACAAAGCCGGTACTCACGAGCCTTCAATGTGCCTAACCCAACACTCTCAAGGTAGCCATCAAGCTTAGCATAGTAGCATATCATATATGAACTATGGTGCATCATAGAATATATATATATATATATATATATAACATACATCTCACAAGAATAATAAGCACTAACCAAATATGAATATTTGTAAACATAAATGATAGAAAGATCTAGAATCTCACAAAATCATCACCTAGTCATGAATACAAATAAAATCCCCAAGTAATTACACTACTCCATGGACATTGAACTCAATATAATCATTGGATTCAATGTCATGGGCATAAAATAAGAAGTAGTAAATGAGAAGAGAAAAGTTAGTCTCTTTCTCTCTTGACCTACTCTTAGAACTAGGAAAATGAAATTACAACCTCCTTTAACTCTAGTAGAGTATTGTATCTTTTATAGTAGGTGGAAATGAGCCGTAGAGAACCCCAAAACAAAGGGAAACCCTAACACGATCTATACAAAAGTACACGGACCGCTGACTGGAGGTTTTCCTCGGTCAAACTAATAGCGCGGCTCACGTAAAGTCACGCAGGCCGCTAGATGGAAGTCATTCCTGGCTGTCTGAGCAGCACGACCCATGTAGAATCTTGCGGCCAGCCGTCTGGGGTTATGATTCTCGACCTCTGTACAATAGGGTGTGGGAAGCGGATTGGAGGTCCGTGTCTTCAAGTTTTGAGTACACGGGCCGTGAAAATGGGCACGGCCCACACCGGGACTTATTATCATGAGCCATTTGGTTGGCACATGCCTTGTAAAAAGGAATGGACCATACTAGTCTTCTATTTCTTTCGAACTTTGACTCTTTTTCTTCAGTGCATCCCATCTACTACCACGATTAAGCGTGAGGCCTCGGTCTATTACCATTCTTGCGAATGGCCTTCAACTATCTTCTACCATTCTTGCGGATAGCCTTTACTAACCTACTCTTAAGTTCTTACAAGCAATCTACAAATAAGCTCACAAAATATAATCTAGATGCTCGTAGGACATAGTATCCATTAGATCTAAATAAGTCACAAAATGAGGGATTTAAACAAGAAAAGCAACAATTGGCCATCTAAACTCCTTGTAATGTAAACTAATCTAAAACTAGCAATCTACCACACAAAAACTACTAATAGATATGCAAAATGCATTAGGAAACATGTTCTTTTAGCATCTCATCAATACCCACCTCACAAGAAAGCAAAGATGGCGGAAAATCTCACCTTCGTGCTAGACCACCTTTTTCGGAAGCCTTGAAGGACAAGAGGAGGAAAGAGGACAACAAGAACATCTACGTAGTCTTTTGTAGATGTGAGGTAAACATTCTACTCTTAAATGCTATAGAACAAATTCCTAGATACGCTAAATTTCTTAAGGAATTGTGTGTGGATAATAGAAACAAAAAGGGTGAAAAATAAGCTTAAAAGTGGCAAAACTGAGCATGTCTCTGCTTTATGTCAAAAGGAACTAAGTGTAGAAATTCTGGCATGTTTATAATTCCTTGCGTGACAGGAAATACCTATTTTGAAAAGCCTGTGTTTGATTTAGGTGCATCCATAAATGTGATCTCATATTCCTTGAATGGAAGTCTTAATTTGGGTACTTTGCACAAAATCGAGGAGGTAATTCAACTAGACGGAGATTCTAGTGCATGTCCTAAGGGTATTGTAGAGGATGTGTTGGTAAAGGTTGATTCCTTAATATTCCCCGACGATTTTTATGTCCTTGATATAGATCATATAAACATGCATCTCCTATTTCACTAGGGAGGCCATTTTTGAAAACCTCAAGGACTATAATTGATGTGCATAATGGTACACTCGCCATGGAGTTTGATTGGATAAAGGTAGAATTTAACATTAATAATTCAATGAAATACCCTAGTGAAGAACATTCTTGTCATGCTATTGATATTGTTTAAAATGTAGTGCAATATGTCTTTGAGCTAAATGGTGATGATTCCTTGTTAGTTGCTTTGGAAAATGATTTCGATGATGCATGTCTTGTATATTCCATGAGTACTAACTTAAAGGAAATCATTGAGGATTTGAATACTCTTGATGAGGTTGTCCTCAAAACTCCTACTATAGCTTTAGAGGAGTCAAAGAAGCCGGAATTTTTCCCCTCACATGTGAAGGCACCGGTATTCGAGTTGGAGCCCTTAATGAGTGACACTAAATACTGATTTATTGGGGAAAGAGAAATACTACCGGCGATAATTTCAATCAAGCTCACCAAGGTGCAAGATTATAAATTGATGGTGGTATTGAAGTAGTACAAGGAGGAAATTAGATGGACTATTTCCGACATAAAGGGCATAAGTCCATCCACTTGTATGCACCTAATTTTGTTAGAGGATGATGCAAAACATGTGAGGCAAAATACGGTGACTAGGAAGAACCGCTTCCCTTTGCCATTCATTGACCAAATACTTAAGAGACTATCTAGCCACCCCTTCTGACTGTTTCCTAGATAGGTACCCGGGTTACTTTCAAGTGGATATTACACCGGAAGAAAAAAAAAACCAACCTTCATGTGGCCCTTTGGTACATTTGCTTATTAGTGTATGCCTTGGGCTATGTAACTCCCATGCTACCTTCCAAAGGTTTATGGTAATAATTTTCTCAAAATTCCTTGAGAATTTTGTTGAAGTATTCATGGATGATTCACCATTTATGGTATTCCTTTGTTAATGGCTCAGCAAGTTTAGCACAAGTACTTAAATGTTGCTATGATACTAATCTTGTGTTAAATTTGGTATATGTCATTTTAGAGTGGAACAAAACATTGTGTTAGGCCATGTTGTCTCCTCTAAGGGTATTTAGGTAGACGAGGTTAAAATTTACACGATCGCAAATTTTCCTTATCCTACTAATATTCGCGAATGCGATCTTTTCTTTGTCATGTAGGGTTTTACCTCCGATTCATCAAGGACTTTTCCAAAATTGCATCTCCTTTGTGTAAATTTTTACAAAATGGGGTGGAATTTTTGGTTGGTGAGGGATGTAGAGGAGCGTTTGATACTTTGAAAGCAAGGTTAGTTATGGATCCTATTATACAACAGTCAGATTGGTCCATCCCTTTCGAGTTCATGTGCGGTGCAAGTGACTATGCCGTCAGAGCATTGTTAGGTTAAAGGGTGAGGAGAGAGTATCACACCATCTATTATACATCCATGACTCTCAATGAGGCCCAAAAAAATTACTCAACCACGGAGAATGAAGTGCTTGAGGTGGTATATTCTTTTAAAATTTGATCTTTTATGCTTGGTACAAAAGTTATTGTACTGACCATGCAGCACTTCATCATTTGAAGCCAAACAAAGAGGCAAAACCAATATTAGGTAAAATTTTCTTTTGAGCGAGTTTAACTTGGAGGTGAGTGACAAGAAAGGCACGGAGAACCTCGTGGCTGACCACTTGAGCCGATTGATTCCATGCCAAGGAGGGGAGGTCAATGCAAATGTGTCATTGATGGAACAAATCTGGAAGGAGTTCCCCATTGATCCGCCTCCCTGTGGGGTTGTTAAATTAAGTAACCTGCATAGTGGCTTCACAAAGATAGAATTTATAAAGTTGTTTCCCCTACTACTAAACTACCTATGGCATAAATAGTGGCAAGACTGGGGTCATCCACAGAGATGCTAGGAATTTCAAGGTTAACTATACAAAGCCGCAATTGGGTTGTCAATTCGATCACGTGTCAGGAATAGCTAATGTTGCAAAACGAGTTGTTTTTTGGGGGGGGTGATCTGCACCTTTATGCATGAGTTAACCAATGCATTTTACATGTTTATTATTATGTTTTGTTTGGTTGATTACTAGTTTTAGTTAGGTTTATATTATAAAGAGTTTAGATGACCGTTATTGGTTTTCTTATCTAAATCTGAGTTTTGTAAACTTAATTGGATCTAATGGACACTATGTCCTCACGAGCACCTAGATCTTCTTTTGTGAGCTTATTAGTAGGTTTCTCGTGAGCACTTTAATATAGTTTGTAGAAGGCCATCTGTAAGGGTGGTAGTATATTGTAGAAGGTCATTCGCAAGAATGATAGAAGACTAAAGGCCACGAGTCAAAACGTGGTAGAAGATAGAAGGGTCAAAGAAGGAAGACAAGGAAGTGGGTGCATTGTAATCCGAGAGTTGTACAGAGTTTTTGGAAATAATTCAAGAAGAATCAGTATCCATGGGGGTGTCATTGGATTGTTCTTTAGTACTATAAAATCGACTACAAGAACTCTCAAATCGACTACAAGAACTCTCAAATCGTTGTGCAAATGAATTTCGAAAGTGGAAGGACTGGCTAGCCTTGTGCCAGGGACCTCCAAAATGAGGCAAGCCTCCCAGCATGAGCTATTTCTCCCTGTAGGAGACGCTTGGGCCAGCACGGCTGACGTGACGTCAAATGCATGTATTTTCCAAGGCATTTAATATCTCTTTTGTAATGTTTTTGTTGGAAGATTGCTAGATTTAAGTATGTTTACATCATAAGGGGTTTAGATAACCATT
>JAUOBV010005173.1:0-15124 GCA_032360425.1 Rubia occidens
AATTTTTTTTTGAAAATTGTTGTATAATTCTGTCATTCTTTGTTGTGTCGTCTCTCTTGTGACACATGTGTGACACTTTCTATAATCTATATTATATATTAAAAGAGCAACTTCTTTATTAAGTGGAACTTCCACATTTAACCACATTAACTTTCACAAATTTTTGACAAGTGGTACTTCCAAAGCTTGACACATCAGATAGGGTTATTTAATTTTTTTTGAAGGGGATAGACTTATTTAATTTATTTCCACTACTTTGAAAATTGATTATGTCTTTATTATTTTCCTAAACTAAAAATGACTCTTCATCTTCCTTAACCTACCTTCCATCTTCCTCTCACTCCCGCTTTGCTTATTTCATATAAAATTATTTATATATTATTTATTTTTGACAATATTTCTATATAAAATTTATCTTCCATCTTCAAAAAAATAATATTATTTTCATGTAAGACAAAGTCTTGGGAAAGGTGGATTTTAATTAGAATAATAGAAAGGTAAAATATTTTAGTTGCAATATTAAAATTTTATTATCCAACATGCAGTAGTAATAAGTTTATGACCAGATTAATGCAAGCCAAAAATTTTATCTTTATTTTTTTTAGTTTGCAATTTAAACATTGGTCTTTCTATGACTTATGGAAACACGGTCTTTCAAGAAACAGACTCTTCATGTAAATACAAAATATTAAACTAATTATCAATAAACAGTAAAGGCAAAGTTTTGGAAAAGTCCGTCTTTCCATAAACTTATGGAAAGACGGGGTTTAATTTGAATAATAAAAGGTAAAGGTCTAAGTTTCAATATTAAAATTTTACTATGCAACATGTAGTAGTTATAAAGTTTATAACCCGATTCATGCAAGCCAAAAATTTTATCTTCATTTCTTTTAATTTACACTTTAAACCTTGGTCTTTCCATGACTTATGGAAAAACCGTCTTTCAAGAGACAGATTCAATAGTAAATAAAATAATAATAATTATAGTTACTTATTTTAAATCGTGCACTTCACGAGTATAAATTATGTTATATTTTTTATTTTCATTTTATGTGATTATTGTTTAGAAATTATTATAGTATTAATAAATATATTAATTTATTTTAAATAGTGCTTCGTGTGTAATTCTCATGTAGGAGTACCCGTTAATGAAAGGATCACTTTTAAATATAACAACTCATTACTTATTTAAATTACAAATTATATTATATTTTAAATTATTATTCAGAATCATGCATCGACACAGGTGTTATCTAATATCCCATATTACGATAAACTACTAAACACGTTAGAATTAAAATTTGAACGGATTGAGCACAGTACACATTATAAATCAATAGGCTGTCAGGTAAAAACTAACCAACGCCGCATTACAATCTTAACAGATTGGGCGGTAGCTTGGAACATGAAAAATGGAAAACAAAGTGAACTTACATCCAACAATTTGTTCCGTGATAAGCTCTCATTTCCTTCATTCAAAGCTTCAAGATTGCGGATATTGATTAGTCAGAGGTTGAGCCAATTCACATTTTTTATGATTTGGTTTTCGTGAAATACAGCCCGTCATTTTATGTTAGTTTCATATTCTGTTAAGGGGCATTGTCACTATCTACTGATTCACATATACTCCCTCCGTTTCATTGGATGTGATACACTTTCTTTTTTGGTTGTTTTTCTAGATTTGACATACTTTCTTTTTATGACAAGATTCATTCAATTTCATCCACTCATTCTACTTTTATCTTTCTAAATTTAATTTCATCCACTCATTTCATTTACCTAAATCCAAGTATCTAAGGCTATGTCGCCACATCCAACGACACGGGATAGTAGTTTTTTTAGCTTCTTAATGGTGTTGATTTATTCATGTCCTTAAACTTGTGTGTTTTTAATGAGATAGGCTTACCTGGCTACTTTTCCCTGCACTCTTTAACTTTGTAAGAATCCGCGCTCTAAACCTGACATTAAAACCCTTTTTATAAGCTTGGGCTCAGCCAAGGATGACCTTCCAATCTTAGCCAAGAATGACATTCCAAAGATAGTTGCTCGCAATCTCAACCAAGAATCTAATGTCATGAGCTTGGACTTCCATCGCCAGCGACAAACCGTTCTTCTCGGTTGGTCCTTGATAAACAAGTGTTTACTTTGGGACGCATTGAATATTTATACAAGTTATTTTTTCTGCTAGATCTGATCAATATATGATTTTTCATTCGAGTGTAGGACTGTTGATCTTATGCTCACTCTCTATATTTGGTTTTTTTAACTTTGTAGTTGGAACAAATGTTGGTGACATTTCCTTTTGGGAAGTTTGTTCCGCCAAAGATTGGCTGGGAAGTATCAGCCTGTTTAATGCAATTAGAAGTATGTATTGTGATGCTTTGTGTATCTTCAGATGGATTATTTATCTGTGCTTTGGTGCACAACAATGGCTTCCAATGCTGATGGGACTTGGTTATTTCAATCCTTACTACTGATTGATTTTGTCCGCTGTAGGAATCAATGTATGTGAACACGGTCTTTCACTTTCTATTACCAATGCCATAATTGCTTATTGTCCTTTTAACTTACATGGATTCTTTTATACTATTTATGGAATCTTGAGAATTTGCATTTTCAATTTTTTGACATGACTGTGATTCTAAAATTTTGGACTGAGATGCTTAATTTTAACAGTCATAAAACATTTATAAGATCATAGGGAAAAGCCATTTTTCCACTATTTAAATCAGGTGTCTTTGTTCTTTATTTAAAGCAAATATGTGTTTTTGATATGGCCGAGCTCTTCATTTATTTAATTATTATCTTTTACCAGTTGATCTAATTCTTATTTACTCTCAATTGCAGTTTTGGCGTAGTGTGCAGTCCTTGTTAGCTGATTCTTTACGGCTACTAGATTGTTAAAGTTTTTCATTCTGTTTGCTTCATTTTCTTATTAGGTAGTGTTAGTGTATGATGTTTGGGACCAACACCTTTGGAAAACAATGTATTACCTTACATGTTTGGTTATAAGATTTTTTTGCACATATCTGTTGGGGTCCTTTGCTCTTTGAGAACCGGTACACAAAAATAACTGGTGTTGCAATATCACTTATTTTCAAAATCGTCACTAGAAAAAAATGCTGTCAAGAGGGGCATTGGTCTTTGAAAACCGGTGAAATCATTTCACCTCCTACTTAGATACCGATTTTCAAAACTACATAAACCGATGTTAGTCCCTGTGCTAGAGGGGATTTCTCTAATGTTAATAAAAAATCGCATAATGTGCCCCAAATAACTACATCATCATCGGTCTTTGAAAATCGGTGAAACATTTCACCTCCTACTTAGATGCCGATTTTCAAATCTATATAAACCGATGTTAGTCCCTGTGCTAGAGGGGGTTTCTCTAATGTTAATAAAAAGTCGCATAATGTGCCCCAAATAACTACGTCATTAAATATGGAATCACACATGATGTTTCATAAACACACGTGTCAATAAAATTAAAGGATGTAAATATGTTGCACATGACATGCATCACTGAACTTTATTAACGTTTAATATGTCCCAAATAGTTATATCACTAAACTCAAATAATGCACAATGTGTTGTAAACAATAATGCGCCACTAAACGAAAATGATGCAAATTACGTCGCCAAAAATGCATCGATAAATGCAAATGGCGCATTATGTGTCGTAAACATACATGCTGTATTTTATTTGAAATGACGCATAATATGCCGCATAATATGCATCAAATAGTTATTCATCACTAGACTTAAATGGCGCAGATTATGTCGCAATAGTTCATGACACATAACTTAGTGACACAATATGTGTTCACAATTGAAAAGATGTGACGCAAAATTTGCTACACAGGTTTACGTGGCATAATTAAGTGTGAAGCAAACTGTGTCGCAAATTAATATTTGCGACATTGAATCACTAATAAGCGACACAGTTTGCATGTCGTAAAAACTCCTATTTGTTGTAGTGTCACTGAGTATTTGTTGACGATAGGAGTGCAGTCAAATTTTTATTCGTTGATTGCTTTGACAAACTTGGATTCAAGCAAACTGATTTGTCTCGAAAGCCGCGGAAAAACATTTCCAATCATCGACAGCCTTAAAAGGGCCAAGAAGTTCAGTTGGAATGAGAAAAGTTAGAAAGTGTATGGGTCATTGAAATAACTGCTCCAAGCGTTGCCTACACTGAAGTTACCAATGCCAGGAGATACTCTATACATGTACCTGGAAATTTTAAGAAAAATAGTGAGTTCGATCTTGGTGAGTCAAGAAGGGCAAAGACAAGTGCTGGCATACTACATCAATTAGATACTCTGAAGTTCACGAATGGCGTACATACCAATCGAAAGATTAACTCTTGCATTAGTCGACTCAGTAAGGAGACTTCGAATCTACTTTCAAAGTTACAACATAGTTGTGCATGTTGACTACCAGATCAAAAATATATTGAGTAAGCTAGAATCATGCATTAGAATAACTAAATGGGCTCTTGAATTGGGATAGTATGAGATTCAATTTCAGTCGTGAACTACAATCAAGGTGCAAGCCTTAGCATATTTCATCGTGGAAATGACGAGTGCAGATGCACAAAAGGCAAGTACACCAGAAAATATTGGAATAGACAAAGGGAAATCAAAGTGACAGACATCACATGGAACTTGTTCGTTGATGGAGGGTCTAACGAAGAAGGATGTTGTGGAGGATTGATATTAGAAAATCCAAATGGAGAAGAACATAGATACTCACTTTATATTGATTTCTAACTCTTAAACAATGAAGCTGAATACGAAACACTGATACGTGGATCAGACCTTACAACCAGGATGAAGGTCAAAAGCGTTAAGTGCTTTAGCAATTATTAGATAGTGGTGCAACAAGTGTGTGGAGATTATGAGGTGTGAGAGGAGAAGTTAATAAAGTATTTAGGGAGATTTCTCTAGC
Source organism: Rubia occidens (assembly GCA_032360425.1). NCBI lineage: Eukaryota > Viridiplantae > Streptophyta > Magnoliopsida > Gentianales > Rubiaceae > Rubia > Rubia occidens. Next base: position 4,951 of record JAUOBV010005173.1, read on the forward strand.
TTATAGGCCAACTTGAATACTTTGACATTCAACATGTACCAAGGAGCAAAAATACCAAGGTGGACGCCTTCAGTAAGCTTGCAAAGGTTGGCTTCGATTCGTTGCTGGGACAGGACGATGTGAATGTAGAGATCATACTAGTCAGAAGTACGGTCACAACAACTGTGTCAACAGTCCAGACGGAAGAAACAAGCTGGATTACGCCGTTAAGGAACTACATCAAAATGGGAAAATTGCCAGTATATAGAATCCAGGCTAGAAAGCTTGAATTAAGGTCACACAACTACATTTATGGGAGGAATTTTATACAAAAAAAGGTTTCTTATCTCCCTGGATAAAGTGTGTGAGACCATCCTAGGAAAAAGAAATCACGAAAGAAGTTCATGAAACACTATGTGGAACACATCAAGGATCTTGAAATATCGCGAAGAAGATAACAATGTGCATAACTTCATGCTAAAGTGCAAAAGCTGGCAAATTAATGCGTCAGTATTGCAAAAGCCACAAGCTACTCTAATAGGGATATCCGAAGCCTGGCCATTCAACAAATAGGGAATTGATTTGGTTTGACCTTTCCCTAAGGGAGCTGGTCATGTAAAGTTTCTAATCGTAGTGATTGACTACTTCATGAAGTGGGTAGAAGAAAAACCATTGGGAAGAGTCACGATAGAAGTAACAAGAAAGTTTGTTTGGAAAAACATATTTTTTCGGTTTGGTGTGCCTCAAACTATCGTGACGGATAATGGTACACAGTTCATAAGTGGAACCTTTCTTGAGTGTGCTCAAAGTTAGGGATCATGAAGAAATTCACGTCTGTAGCTCATTCTCAAGGTGATGGCCAAGTGAAGGTAACTAACAGAACGTTAGTCCAAGGAATTAAAAAATGATTAGAAGGAAACCAAACCGGATGGGTAGATGAGATGTCCAACTCGTTATAGTCATACATAACAACATCACGAGAATCTACTAGAGAAACACCGTACAACCTAGTTTACGGTCATGAGACAGTAATACCAGTTGAAAATCAGGAACTCAAGCCTTAGAGTGGAAAAATACAATGAAGACAATAATCCCGAGACGATGAGATAGGATTTGGAGGAACTTGAGGAGAAAAGGCAACATGTAACGATCAAAGAGGCAGAGTACAGGGAGAAGGTGACCTGAGCATATAATGAGAATGTCAAGAAGACACATTTTGATTTGGCGATCTTGTGCTACGGAAGAATGAGGTAAGTATGGAAGAAGAAAAAGGAAAACTATGCTCAAAGTGGGAAGCCCATACAGGGTAATGAAAGCACACCGATCTAACTGTTATGAGCTAGAAAGATTAAATGGCAGCAATATCCCGAACACTTGGCATGTGATCAACCTAAGGAAGATCTATGTTTAGATCCTTGGTAGGCGTTAGGAATTGCTCAGTTGTACAGGAGCCATGATATGATCAATGGCGGCCTTTTCATTGTTGGCATCATTGTTTATTTTCAAATCATCGCGACCGTACATAATCAAGATCAGAAAACATCTTTTGGGGCAACTTACTCATATAACTGTGCACTTACATCTTATGCAAAATCCACAGTAATACTATCAAAAAGTGGCAAACCATGACACATCACAAAGAAAACCAAATATCACATCTTGCAAGCGCAAACAAGTAAATTTGTACAATTGCAACACGGAAAGCTACGAACCTTGTCAAAGTGCAAAAAAAATAAAATAGAAAAGTGACAAAAGCTAGCAATAGATCTTGTGGCTTCGCACATTATAAGTTTACAACCTCAATCTTGCAAGCTATAGATCTTGCAAAATGGCGCATATGCCTACAAAGATAGCAACAAAATTAAGCAATAGATCTTGTGGCTTCGCACAATATAGGTTTACAACCTCAATCTCGGAAGATATAGATATTGCAAAAAAAAAAAAACTCAAAGGCACACATGCCTACAAAAAAAAGCATCAAAAGAAAGCAATAGATCTTGCGGCTTCGAACAATATGGGTTTACAACCTCAATCTCGCAAGCTATAGATCTTGAAAAAAACAAGGGCGTACGTGTAAATGCATTGGAAACAAAAATGTGACATTTTATATTAGTTGCAAGAAAATGCATTGAAAATAAAAAAAGTACCACAAAATAGAAATACAAAGATAGTACTTGAAAATTTTGGAGAAGTAAATTATTACGTCAAAGAAAAGCAAGTTATCTACGCCTTGGTGCGCGAGATGGCCCAGCAACTACTAGAGCAGTGGGATTGCTTAGTTTGATATTCCTCCAATAAAATATGGTTGTAGTGCCATTTCATATGCAAGTAAGCAGGTTGGCAGGTTCGACCGCTTCGCTGCATACGATCAAGATACTTAGCATAGTACTCTTAAAGTCAGTTATAGGACCGAACTTTTCTCGATCAAGTTGAATACTCATGATGTCCACGGTGTCTTGATAATTTTTATTCAAATACTCCAGGTTACGTATCTCCTCCTGTAGTTGACGAATATGTGACCTAACAGAATCAAATAAATTAATCCTCTGCCCGCCAATATTCATAGTTAATTCCCACGGCCAGTGGAACTACGAGGCTCTGAGGAAAAGGCCTTGAGTTTATCTTTATAATCAACAAAATGATATAACTCCTTGCGAGGGCTCTAAATTGTAGAATTTAAATCATTGACCAAATGAAGGAATTTTGTAAACCCTCTATTTGGCTGCACAAAATTCAATAGTCTAGCCCTCGGGGTACTCTCAATCATGACTTGCTCACTAAGTAGCCCGCAAGATTAGTTTACAAGGTTATTTATACTTAATTAATCCGTAAGATTAAGCAACAATGAAGAAAGCTCGCAAGCACTGAGAATAATCTCAAAATTATGAATATATGATTGATAAAAGGTGCGGAAAGTCTCAGTCACACCTCTCTATTTATAGGGATAATCTCGTCCAAAAACCCTAATTACAATTGGAAACTAAATCAACTTATGGCAGCTCTAAGAAGCTAAAACCATATCTAACTAGAACTTCTAAAAATAAATGTAATCTACTCGAATTCTTCTCCAAGAAACCTTGAAGAATAATACCTTATCTAATCTTACCAAATATAAGTCTAATCGGAATAAAACACAATATTTTCAAAACCCTAATGGACTGGGTTGAAAATAACAGACTGATTTTTGAAAATAGTTCTTCAAAAGGCCACATAGCCAAGCTATGGACCAAAATAAAATAATGTTACAATAGTTTACAAAGATCACACTACCTCGTCAAAATCCCGGTGGGAAAAAAGAGTATAGTGTTCTTCACGATATTTTCAGTTAATCGACAAGCTTGAATAATTAATCCAAGACCTAGACGATTTATTCTTGAGTTCTTCATTATGAAGTTGATATATGAAAGCATTCAATTCTGCATCTCTAAGCTTTGTTCTTGACCTTATCATCAGCCCAACTATGTAACTTAGAGGATTCCAAACATAACTCTTGATTGTTTGATCATATCGTGGAATGTATTCATTTATGGTGGTAGTCATCTTGGCATATCAATCACACAAGCTTGTTCAAGCTGATGCACACACGAGTCAAGGCGGTTGCACAGAACGAAGGTTATCATTCTCACTACGCAAGCGGGTATTCACAGCGAACTGTCTATCAAACCTGCCTTGCCACTCTGCAGAACATATAGAAAGATGAGTGCATTCATCCTGCTTATTTTTTCAGATGATCCAATAATTTTTTAATATGAGAACACTGCTTATCTATGATTACGATCTTCAGATAAGCCTCGTGTGCTTTGCGGAAAAATTCTATGCTTCTTCTTATTGATCAATCATTTTAACCGAGTTTAGTTGTTGTCGCTGAATAATATCATTCTATTCATCGCAAAATCCTTTCAACTCGCGAATATAATCTTGTGACTCACTTGTGGTATTTTCCATCCAAGCTCCAGATCGTTGATGCTCAGTACCATATATTTGAGACGAACCCCCAACAACAATGCCCACTCCTGAATGGGAATGGAAAGTTTGAGTGAACACACGTACATACCAATGGATTTGAGATCAACTAAGCTGTGAATAATATCCTTGTCGAGGCATTCAATATTGCAACCGTCAGATACAAATTTAATACAAGGACAACTTTTAGCAGGGGATGGAGATGAAGAAGAAGTAAGGACATGCCATCCAAGACATAATGGAATAGATTCCAGAGCAGAACTCCCAACACATGAAAAAGAACAATAGAAATTGGCTTAAAATATTCCTTGGATAGGGAAGTAGTAGCCTCAACCAGTCAAATAGGGAAACACAAATTGGATGACATAAAATGGGAATGTCGCTCAGAATGAAAAGTAAAACCCAACATATCAGGAAGATTTTAAAACTTACTGTCAATCAAAATATCAAATCCCTGCATATGAATGCATATGAGGAATTTTTTTTTACAAAATTAGAGTTGGCATACCAAGTTCACATTGAAGGCAGTACATATAGTTCATATATAGATTAAAAGTATCATTATACGTTACAGATATAAATCCTAATGGTCTTAAATTAAGCCATAACTCTAAAATTAACTAACATTAAAAGTGAAAGCAGAAGTATGCTGGACAACAAGATTAGAATTCTCTCTGTTCGTATTCTGAGCAGAACCCTCCACGATTGCATTGACCTCTGAGTTAGAAGATGGCTTAGGGTCAGGAGAAGCGAATGAGAATGACAACCTGGCAGCTCAGAAGTAAAAGGCAACGAGGGAAGTTCAGGAGATACGATAACAGGGAATAAGGATGTCCAACATAAGAAATTTTACTGATAAATTAAGTATTAAGTGCAATCTTCTGCTGCTCCAATATCTTCTCACACTTAGCTAGTGAAGGTAATTTCTTCTCCTTCAGGGTAGGGTTCATCTTTAACAATTCCACCAAATCCTCGCTCCAACCAACATTGTGAGAAGAAGTAGAAACGTCTCAAAAAGGTCAAAGAAGGAGTTCTTTTTGAAAAGATAGTTGGTGAGAAATTGAGGATAATTGGGTAAAGTAGGGCTCTTAGTCTGCATCTCCTCCAACTCAGAGCGGAGCTTACTGGCTTCGTCTTCAGCAACCATCGCACACTATTCTGCAGCTTCAAGCGAGATCTTCATAGCCTTGAGCTCATTCTTGCTAACTTTATACTTCTCTAACAGGGAGCCCTCCTCCTTGGAAAATTTAGCAACCGGTTCACCAACGAGCCTCAGAGTCTTACCAATCTTATTACATCCATCTGAAAAATGACACAAACAAATATAACAATCAGATATCGTAATAAAATCATTGTAATATAGGAAAAGGTTTTTTAAACATATAACAAACATACCACAACCATCGACTCGTGTAGAGGAAGATTAGAAAAAGTGGAAGTAACAGTCCTTCTACAAATGAATTACCACTTCGCTATCAAATTCACCATGGCGCAGACCTATCGAGTGTTCAGTGAGTTTTGACACAACCTCAGAATTAGCAGTAAGATGAACCCCCCAACTTAGTAAGAGTAGACTTAGGAACATTATAGTTCCAAGCAGGAAAAATCAGTTTACATTCATGATCCAGTTTTACATAAAAACATTTGTTCCATGCACCGCAATTACTAGGGATTCCACTAAAGAATTCAACAGTGGGAATGAAATAATAAAATGTGAATTCATCAGATAAGTTTTTCACCATATGAAGCTGATACAAGCTACGAAATAAGTCAATAGAAAAAGGGACATTGGCTTGGGTACACACATAGTGGAAACCCACAATGATCGCGATACCCTTATGATTAAACTGAGACAACATGATTTGATAAAACAGAAGCAAATATATGACATGCTGAGGGAGGGGAAAAATAAGACCAAATTTGAGATAATCTATAGAACAAGACATGTAACCAACAGGAGAAGTGCGAACACTCTCAGTAATAATAGGGGCTTTGAGTTCAAGCAAAGGCATGAAAGGAAAATTAGTTTTAAATTTTCCAAGCAATCATTAGACAGAATGCTATTAATGACAGAAGAACCTGTGGGATGATCGGAATCCTCCTCATATTTAACATCATTATTCTGGACATTCTATACGGGATAATCAGTAAGATTAGAGGTAGATATTCGGGCAGGAATGAGTCATAAAATTTTAGATGAAAACCCTATTCATTAGAGCTACAAAATACATAGAGTATATTCCGGAATTTTTTAAAAAAAGAAACACATGTCACATGCCGGAGAAGGCAATCAGATAACTTCTAGCCAAACGTGAACAACGAAATTGGTAGAAGGATAAACCACACAGATTCACAATCGAGAAGAACGTTTAATAAAGGGGGAGAAGAATAAAACGGAAACTTATTAGTTGTGAAGGTGGAGAACAATGATGCACGTGAACAAGAAGAAGGGACAAGGAAGATGAAAGCCTAAGGTGTTTAAGGAACTGATAAAGGCCGATATTTAAATTAGACACTGAAACATAAAAGAAGAAGTTATATCAGTCAGAAACATCATGATGGAATTCTGATAAAAAAGTAAGTTACCTTTTACAGAATACGAGAAGGCGATGGTATATTAATAGGTGATACACTTAACAATGACCAAGTTAGGTTAATAAATTCAAAGTATTTATAAGGTAAGTAAGACAACGACAAGTAAATATATTTTTTTGAAATAGCATAGCGAATAATGAGGAGATAATCTTTGCTTAATGAGACAAGATCGTAACAGCCAAACCTATCATAAGTCCTAAATTTGAAGTATGAATTCAAATTAAAAAACTTGATATTCCAACAAAATCAAAAGTGTATCCAAGAAGCACGTAACACTTCAGGAAGACAATATAAGTTACTGTGATGACGAACATGTTATTAAAATTTAGAAAATATTTAGAATAACAGTTCGCATACATTCAAAAAACATAGTCATCACTTTGCGTTTCATTGATTTCGTGGATACCGAGGGGGGGTATAGTGTATACCTAGCCCCAAAATAGAAACATGTTGACCTTTAGGCCCAACCCAAGATTTAGCCACGAATTGGGAAAAATGGAGCCATGTCCAAGAGACTCCACCACAAACAGGGAAGGCAGAGCCACGTCCAAGACTCAGCCACAAACCAGGATTATACTAACCACGATGCAATCTGCGATCTAAAACCCTAGAATTTAGACTTTGTCCCACCGGATTGACGTTGCAAATGCTTTGCATAAAATGATCCACAAACTGACACTATACCGAATTCGGTTGAAATGAAATTACTAAACTTTTGAGCCAAATTTTTGAACAAAAATTTCCCCCTAACCCCATTTGATTTCAATCATATTCAACAACACCACCTATTTCCCATCTCCAACACATTTGATCCTAACCCAACTCCACACGTTCCTTTCCATTCATAACATTACAACTACTCAAGAGCTTAATCTAATCTCTTCTCTCAAACATCAAGTATCCTAGGATGGTGAATCTCTGGGTTCAAATAATTGAGGTAGTCTTCCCTCCATTCTATGTTCATTTAGCAATTTTATTAACTTGCATTCTATATATTATTTTCCTTATTGTCCAATGATTGAATATTTTCATGAAGTATGATGACTATGTGGCATGTTATATAGTGTATTTTGTTTGTGTTTCCAAGATATCGCAATGTTTGTAAGAAGTGTGAAAAAAGGCTTATATTGGGGCTGATTGTGGAAATAATCTTATCTTTGTATGCACACGGGTTAAATGTTTGACGTTGATCAGTTTGTCATCCTATACAATACATTGTCGAATGTTGACCAACTTCGCATTTGCTAGGAACTGAGAGAAACATCTATGAATGATCGACTTTGCTGTTTAATCAGACTCTTCAACTTTGATCTATCATTCTTGCAACTTAACTTTTAAGGAAATCAAGAACCTTTTAGAAGTTCATATCAATTTCGTATGCACTTGAATTTGGTTTCGTGTGTATTTGCTGTGATAAGACAAAGAGAGTAATTGGTGAAATTTCAGTACAGACTAGTTGTTTGCCTACTTCCCCAGATAGTGCTCATGTTGTACATCGTAGGCAAGGGAGCTTCAACACAATTAATATTTCAATTTCACTTGAACCCAATGTATTTTAATATGTTCTAACATGTTTTGGTAATATATGTTCAAGTTATGTGAGTTTTTTTAAATGGTATTGATTATCACATTATTTAAACTACAATTGAATTTAGTATAATTTTAAACAATTTCATGGGTATTGGAGTATTCAATAACATTTAACGGCTATCGACAAGTGATTATTTGAGCCATCAAATATTTAATATAATAATATTGTAAGAGAGTTGATGTCTCTTTGCATTGTCTGCAACGTCAGATGTACTGGTGGAGAGATAACATCCTACCAACATTGCAAAAACTGGCTTTGGTTTTTTGTGACCTTGTCCCATTAAAATGACGTCATCTTCAATAACCCTTCACGTCAGCAGCCAAACAAGGTGGGTTCCCAAGAGCGTGCGACGTTCCTGACCATGCAACAAAACTTACATTTTCCCACAACTTTGGTATGCACAAATTATCACATTATTCTCCCCCTAACGCAGCAAATATGTACCCGCGATGTCGGTTAATACGTATGCCAACGATGGCTTGAACAACCTTGCAGAGGTTGGTCACGTACCATCAGCATTCTAGCTTGGACCGATGTTGCGCACAAAACCTACCGACGTCAGCCCAAAATTGAGGTAAGATATATTTTTACCTTGATTACAAGTCGAGGTAAAAAAGCAAACATTTTATTATGGCAGTATTTACCCCGATTCTCTTGGGACTAAAAACTGAGGTAAAAGGGTCTTGTAGAACCGATGTAAATGGTCATGTTTCTTGTTATGCAAGGACATAGAAGTTCACCAAAAGCACTAAATTTCCTACCTTAAGCTTGGTATCCTTCACTATTCTTCTAGGGCTAGCTTAGGAATGGTTGGCTAGTTGGAGAATCACCCTAGTGTCCCTAAGCTTACCTATGTCTAGGTTCTCATAAAGGCTAAATGGAATCACATTGATAGAGGCACTAAGGTCAATCATAGTATTATTCACCTATTTACTTCCTGAGGAAATAGGGATAAAAAATGTTCTAGAGTCATCACACTTTTTAGGCATGTCCTTATGAGCTAAAGTTGTTACTCTCCCTATTTTCAGTTAACCTACTTTCTTGAATGGTTTGATTCTTGTTTTAGTGTATGTATTTTTTTTAAAAACTTAGCACAAGAGAAAGCTTTCTCAATCTCATCAAGAATAGGAATACTAAACATAACATTATCAAAGACTTTGTGAATTTGCGTTGGTTGCCACCTTTGGCCTTCCCTATAGAGTACTAGGAAACAGTGGTGGATGTATTACCCTTGCCTCGGTGGTGGGGTGCTCCTTGAAGGACTCCTCTTCAAAAATTAACTCTTGTTCTTCAAAGTTGATCTTGTTGCTTTCCACAATTTATCGTGATTTCAAGATCTCCTTCTCATCCTCATGTACCTCTTTCCCACTTCTTAACTTCAAAGCACTCACATTCCATGGATTAACCTTAAGTTGGGATGGTAGCTTTCCTGATTCCCAAGCCTCAAGTTAGCTTACGAAAGTGGCAAGTTCACCAACTCACACTTTAAGATTCTTGATACTTGAAAAGGCTCTTGTGCCGAGCTTCTCAACATCTCTCCTTGTCCGCTCCGCTAACACATCGCTCTTCTTTACCAATTAGGAAATTACATCTAAGATCTCCTCCCTGTCTGACTTGTACAAAGTGCCATTGTTGTTGGGAGGCCTTTCTTCCCTTAGGTAGGATTGATGTTGTCCACCTCTATTTTACCCTTGATTTTTCTCGCGCAGCCTAAAGCTAGGGTGATCATGGTATCGAGGATTGAAGGAATTTGCGTAGGGGTCTTGTCTATCTCCGCTTTGGTTCCCTCAGAAACCTTGTTGTTGCCCCCAAAAAATTACTAATTTCCACCGTTAAAGTCCAAGGCCAACCCACTAACAATCTCTTGAAACACTCCCAATACTTGTAGAGGTACTCGCTTGATAATTGAAAATGTTAGAAAACTACTTCTTTAGACCTGAAAATTTGGAAGCCGAAACATACTTTTCAAGGATCCTCCACTTCATGTCCATCCAAGAATTGATGTAATCCGGTGAGAGGTAATATAACCAATCCTTGGCTTTATCC
>JAUOBV010005276.1:0-15118 GCA_032360425.1 Rubia occidens
AAACTCAGCTAATATTCTTTCAAACTAGGAAGAATATATAGTATTTTAAAAAATGGGCAAAACGCCCAAACCAGCCAATTGTAAACCGTAATTTACAATCCTAAGACACCTTCCGACGTCGAAAACCCTTCACATTCCACAAATTCAAACTCCAATTCCGAGCCACTCACTGTAAATCATTCTTTCATAACAACAAGGTGAAAGGGGAGGAAGAGCCGCTCAAAGAGAGATGCATATAAGAGGTCAAGTGCTAGTGCGGGTCAAAAGGGCTAGGTTCGTATCTCTTGAGGCTCAATCAAGGTACAATGACTTACGCTCGAATGGTAAATTGCTAGATTGTTATGTCCTAGACCTTAATGTGTACCATAACATAGGCCTAGTTGATCCCGTGCGGTTTTTTGAAGACCAACATGTTCTTAAATTGCTGACTACTAATGAACCGTCACACTTTGATGAAGTGTGCTAGTTTTATAGTAATTTTCATCAGAAAGAGGGGGATGAGTATGCAACTAAGGTGAAAGGATAATTAATGAATTTTTAGAGTGTCCGTACAAAGGTCCCGATAATATGTTTCCTGATGACATCATGGGACCCTTGAATGATGTATATCACAGAGAGGTTTGGCAACTACAGTCTGACTACCCGTATGTTGACCCACTTTCCTGTAGTCATAGTTACTTCCAATGTAACCTAGCCAATTTAGGAAAGCCTGAGAATATTGGTTTAAGACGGCTGACCATGGATCTAAGGATTGTGTATGATAGAAAGATGTATCAGCCCTACACCCGACCACATTACTGAGCCTACTTATTCTACACTAATAATGTTCTATTACATCATTGAGGGGAGAAAATTCAATCCCGGTTCCACAATCTTCAATCACATGTTATGGGTTGCAATGTCAAAAAAATTTCAGAAGTCTACCATAAGGTAACCTGTTCACATTGATTTTGAAGAGTGGTCAGGGGCTAGCATTGCACGGTGGGGAGAAGCCATGTAAGTGGTTTGACAAACAATATTGTACAAAGAAAAAGTGGATCTTGGTTGACCACAAGTGGGATCACAAGCCAAATAATGTGATGGAGCCAAAAATGAGGCTAAGATTTGAACATGGTATAGGATACATCTAGCCACAGAAACAAGTATATTTATTTTTATCATAGCATTTCAACGTATCTTAACTATTTTTCCTTTAGAGGATACAGTAATGGTTTCATGAAAGGTTCAGGGCATCCTAAAAATGGGCACGTGGTGAACTGTCTCAGATGAGGGAGAGTATCTGGAAGTTGGAATGAAGTCAGCGCACTTACGAGAACGTCACTCGGCATCTTCTTCTACATCAAGACTTAGGAGAAGCTCTTTTGTTTGCTGAGCATTGTGCAGATTAGGAAATTGGTTCTGAAGTGAAGTATTGATGATATTTTTGCTAGCCATGACCTTATATTATTTTGGATAGATTATCTTGAACTTTGTACTTTGGATGAATTATTTGTTCTTTTGATAGAATATTTTGAATGATTTGGATGATCTTTTACCGCTTCAGTTATTATGTAAGGTTTGTGCTCATGATTTCTCACATGGTTGAATAAATTATTTATTTTACAAACAAGGTTCAACTAGGGTTGTTTGCGACTCCAAAACAATAGTATACCATCTCAGCCGATAAGCTTCCAGTACCGGAACTCATTCGGGTGATGATGCATAGTACAAAATAACCAACTATAACATAAAATAAATCGACCACTAACTCTGTTTCTCGTTCTATCCAATATTCTCCAATGTCCTTTTCCTTTTGTTGACCTTCCTACATTTATCGACCTATATTTCCTCATCACGGTCTATCCGACCTAAGCACCCATATAAATTTGTATCATTATCCGCAATCAAAGTCTCTTCCAAACTGAATCCTATCAGGAAATTTTGACCAAAGCCGATAACATCTTCGATCTCATTTTCTCCACTAAAAGCTTTTTTCCCTTCAACAACAACCTCCTACTGAGGATCTACAGGGTCTTTGAGATAGAAGACCTGATGAGCTTGTGATGTCAAAATGAATGGATCATCTCTCCAACCAATTCGACAGTGATCAACAAGGGAAAATCTCATATCTTCAATTTTTTTCCGATGTTCACATTGATCCATTGACATTTAAATACATGAACTTTCATTATCACATAGTCAAGCTCCCATATCTCGATTATTGTTCCGAAGGAACAAGTCTGGGCATACATTGGATTTTCATCACTTGCACTCCCAACATGTGAAGCTTCGGACACAAGTGTCACACTGCTCTAGGGCTGAGTAGCTTCCCCTGCCTTACCCCTAAACCCTTAAACAGGATTTCATGTCTTGATTTTGGGAGGCCGACGAAATCGACTTCCTTCATATAATCTGTACAAAGCTCAATCACCTCATCCACCACGTAACACTGAACAATACTTGCATCAAGTCTATATCGGTTATTCACAAAATGTTTAAATATTTTCCTATACTTCTCGAAAGGATACATCTACCTCACAAACAAAGAACCACACAACTTGATCTCATGGACGAAATGTACAATCAAATGTACCATTGTGTCAAACAAAGAATGGGGAAAGTACATCTCTATCTGACTTAAAACTTCTACCATCATCGATTACAAACGGTCAAGCTTTCAATGACAAATGCTTTTCGAACATATAGACTTAAAGAACAAACAAATTTTTGAAATGCGCAATCACACGTGAGGAGGCAATGTTACCCTAATGGCAATGACATTCAATTCCTGCATCAAACTGCGACAATCGTGTGATTTCAATCCAACCAACTTACACTCATTAACAGACACGCACGAATATTCCCTAATACATTCCCTATTTATTTTCTTCATTGGTGTTAGAACAAGTGTTAGGCTTATTAATACTGCTATGTTTGGCTACAATTCTTTCAGTATAAGTAAAATGCCTATTTTACCATCAAACACAACATTTCTCTCAAAGTCAAATTTAGGCCTACACGGCTTATAGAAACTTTACCTTGGTATATACTGCTTATTATGGTTTGTTCTATATAGTTCTACTTCAATAAGGGTTAGTAAGTATCGTGCATTATATTCGGTAAGGTAGAACCATATCATTTTTATATGAATGATGTTATCCTTAAATTGCATGTTACACTCAATCTTTGATAAGCATCATTCCATCCTTGTTAGCTTTGCATTGGATGATAAGAATGGATGAAATGTGTTTGCATGACTCATTATCTCAATGTATGTTACAACCTGATAGAATGTACTCTTGCCTATGCTCTGACAGCTTCTTCTGCTGCTCATTTGTAAGGTCATCAAAGCTACAAAGCCAATTGACTTTTTAGTTTGCCAAGGTTGGCCATGTCTCCTTGAGCTTACTGTTATTGTTTCACCACCAACAACCTGCAGCTTTAATCTTACCCATAAAAAGTTGATGGTGTAAGTGGAAACCTCTCACAAAGCTGCTGCCTCAAGCAGATTATTGTGGCGAAGAACTCCTCCGTCATTATGTTGAAGCAAAAAATGAGCTATCTATTGCCTTTCTTTATCGATCAGATTGCGCCCCACCATCAGACCCCCTACAGCATTAAAGGCCCAGTGAGGAAGAAGCTTCAGAGGGACCCGGGTGTGTCTCATGGCCAGTTCTGCAAAGAACTGGGCAAAAAACTTTTTTGAGGGATTTTAATGTTGCACAAAGTGCAAGGAATGAATGCTTAATGTCTTTTATGGAGGAATGTTGCAGATTTCAATGTGTAAAGTTATAAAAAATTAGCCTTTTTTTGTAAATTTTGGGTCCAAAACTTTTGAGCCAAATTAGAAATATTGGAGGGAACAATTAAGCATGAAGGCCTTTTAGTAAATTTTGGGTCCAAAACTCTTGAGCCAAATTAGAAATATTGGAGGGAACAATTAAGTATGAAGGCCCTTGTAATTTTCAACTTTTTATATTCGAATGATATTGTTCACATCACAACAGACAAAATATTACTTTCAAGTCACTTCAACAGTACACTTGTCAGCTTCTTTCAGCCTTTATGTCATTAAAACTACTGTAGAAAAATACCAGCTCAATTTCTCTTAATGAAAAATTGAAGTGGGACTGAGGGAGTAGTTATATTCCATACAATGAGTTTTAAACTAATTCTTGATTCAATTTCTTCATAAATAAATCAGTTCAATCCTTTCATCTAATAATCACAAACCTTATATGTTGACCTTATGTAAACATAGATAATTCCCGTATAAAATAGTCATCTAATGGTATAGTGTTTGTGTCGGGACACACCATTATCGATATAGCTTTACGCTACACTAAAATCATTGATATGAATCTACTTACGAATACTTTGTTTGCAGAGTGATTAAAAGCACTCGTCTCTGTGTGAATCGAAGCACCTTCTTTAATTGAAGAAAACACAGTCAAAATCCTTCAAGAACACATCTTAAACTTCATTTACATGAGACCTATTCCACGAGCCATCACTACTTGCACCAAATTAACACAAAGAATCCTACGATTCTAAGAACTAATCTTTGATAGAACAAACTCAACGATTAAAATGCTTAATAAGCAACAAGTATGAATTCAAATTTTGAAATATATGATTGATAAAAGTGTGTAAAAATGTTGAAGGCATCCCTCTATTTATAGGGATGGGGTTTGGCCATGAATCAGAAAGGAGACAGATTTAGGTAGCTTCTGTCAGAAACTGGAATGACTTATGACAGTTTTAAGAAACTAAAATCTTATCAAACTAGACTACCTTATTTAGACTTAATTATGACCAAATTCATCCAATGATATCAATCCAAATATTGGCTGAATTCTTGAATAAATTTTCCTTATCTAAATTTACAAAATCTAATTTAATCAGAACTAGTGTTATCAGTTCTAATTCAATCAGAACTAAATATCCTAAACCCTAATTAGGCCATGGACGAATTTCATCTCTTCAAAACCCACATTGTTGAGATTGAAAGACTTATTTTAAAATAAAACTAGATTAGGAAAGCAGTAAACTACTGCAAACTAGCTCACTGAATGAAGGTCCAGGCGGTTCTTTCAAGACGCTTCATTTGTCTTCATCCTCATTACTTTAATCTTTGGAAACAAGAGTTACATTAAACCAACATATCTCCCTTATATTCTTTGAATCTTCATCGTGAATATTTTTTATAAAAGCATTCAAGGTTGCATGTTTAAGTTTCTTCCTTTACCTAGTCATCAGACATGCCATACCACTTAGAGGATCACGAACATGACCTTTGAATATTTTATCAAGCCTAATCATATATCCATTTATGAAGCTATCCCTGATATTCGTATCAACCATAAACATGCTTTGGTCATCCTGGGATATAATCCTCTAAATGTCATTGCTTTCCTAATTTTGTCCTACAAAATGATCTTAAATTCCTCTATAAATTTAGCAAGAGAGAGATCGTTCTCTACACAATTCAATCCATATCCACAAGTATCACATACTTCTTGTTTCTAGTGATCATTTGTGGATTAGTCGTATGTCTTCTTACTTTTAATGTAAGCAATGGTATATTGTGTACAACCTATTAAGTACTTGAGACTTTCATTGACTCTTGAGTTTTCTTCTTAAGAGACACCTCATCCTTTAAAATTCATCTAACAAAGTTAGAGTTACTCCATTGTATACAATATATCTTTTGAATATTCAACCATCATATCAAAATTATTATCAATGAGTAAATCCTCAAAACAAAGACATATATGACATGGTCATTTTTTGTGTCCCTCAGCGTATAAGAAGGATTATCGAGCTCATTGAATCAATAACCTTTTCTAAACAATACTTAATTTGGTCAAAATGCTCTATTCAGATTGTATTATCTAAATCTCTGTGTAACCATTTAGGTCCAATAGATGTACTTCTAGTTTTCACAAAGTCTTGATAGCAAGTACCATCACCATTGGACTCATTCTCACATCTAGAGAACACCCATCAAGTACACAAATATACTTACTAAGATAAATCACACTGTTGATCACAATTTTCAATAACCATCATTTCAATGAGTTTCTAGCTACTTCAGAATTCATCTTTAAGCAAGCGAGACACAAAACCATGTCCTATCTCATCAGCTTCGTTTAGGTATATCCTTGATCCTTTACAATTCTATCTATAGACTCATGAGTCTAGATAAATCAAGATCCCTTTCAGAAACTTCTACAAATTACACTCTCCAACAATATGTATTTCTAATTTTGTTATATGATTTCTTGTGAATCTCATATACTTTAAGATTCATGCACAAGAAATCAATAGCACTCAAACATCGTGCATATCTAGTAAAGATACTATTTTTAAATGTAATCACCTTTTACAGTTATCTTTAATAGAGACATCTATACTAGTGCTTGTGGCTATTTCATTTGAAACATTAACTTTAAGACATTCACATACTATGTAATCAAAATAAATACAATAAAGATTCATTTGATTTAATATATATATATATATATCAAGTCCCAAAACCAATACAAAAAAGATTTATTTGATCTAACAATATCAAACCTGAGCTATCTGACAATGAGGATGAAGAATACAGTAACAATACAGTCAATACTGACAATGAAGAATATTCTTTTTTAAAATTATAAACCACCAATTGTTGGAGATTTATATAGGTTTCCCAGACCTTTAAAATAAATAGGTTTCATACAAACGTACATTTCTTACAAAAGTTCAAGCGAACTTGAACATCAAAAAAAGTTGCTCGTGTCCTTAGCTTAGAGCTGCAGTGGTCCTTGAGCTGTGCAACAAGTTTGCTTCGAGATGAACACCGACAAACGATGTTCTTCCAAATGGTGTGTTTGTACACCATTCCTAGCAATACACCCTCCACCCCATGTGTCGATTTTATTGTAGGCCAGGTGCACAAACATCCACTTGTCTCATGCTTCTTAAATCGGTTGTAGATCCGATTAGGCCATTCGAATGTTTGATAGGTTCATTTTGTCTCCGTCTATTCTCTTCATTCCGAGCCAGCATCTGTGTTGAGAGATTTTGTCCATTGAGCTTTGCCAATTCATGTGCGACCTTGTTTGCCTCTCTATGGATGTGTTTGGTGTTTATCTGTTGATCTTCCATATGTTGCCATAAGTTCCACAGTTCATTCTTGAGCCTCCATGGTGGCTTTTCGTTTTTGTTGAGGATATTTACCACCTGCGGGAAATCAATTTCCACAGTTAGAAGAGTGAAACTGTGTTGTATACTTGCCTGAATAGCTGTTATTGCCACTTTTAATTCTGCCCCCAGTGAGTCCTCAACTAAGTAGTATCGGTACGATTCTGGGTACGGGTACGGATATGGGTATCGGATTCGAAAAATTGAAAATTAGAGGGTACGGGTACGAAATGGGTATGATTATAGATAAAAATTAAAAATACATATGTTAATATTCTTATTAGAGTCCGTCTCTTGAAAGACGGTCTTTTCAATTTTCATAAACCATGTAAAGACCAAAGTTTAAAGTGTAAATTTGAAGAAATCAAAACAAAAATTTTGGGTTGCATGAATCGGATTATAAACTTTATAACTACTACACGTTGCACAATAAAATTTTAATATTGCAACTAAGACCTTTTACTTTTTATTATTTTAATTAAACTCCGTCTTTCCATAAACCTATGGAAAGACAGTCTTTTCCAAGACTTTGTCTAATTATTATATCATCGTAATTTAATATGTTCCTATACTATTTTAAAATAATGGATAATTATACTAAGATTATGTCTCTTGAAAGATGATTTTTCCATGACTTATGGAAAGACCAAAGTTTAAATTGTAAATTAGAACAAATGAAGATCAAATTTTTGGGTTTCATAGATCGGGTTAGAAACTTTATAACTACTACATGTTGCATAATAAATTGTTTATATTGCAACTAAACATTTAACCTTTTATTATTTTTATTAAACTCCGTGTTTCCATAAGCCTATGGAAAGACATTTTTTCTCAAGACTTTGCTATATACTAATATGTACATATTATTTTTATGTTCATATCTATAAATAATACAATTTTAATTTTGTTTTGTACACTTTAATAGGTTACAAAACAGCAAGGATGGATCTAATACATAAGAAATCAATTAAGGATTAAAATCAGTTCGGTTATTAGTGTTTGTATGTACATATATGTATCTAATACATACGAAATCAATTCGGTTATTAGTGTTTGTATATATGTATAAGGTCAATCGAGATAAGAGTTTATTGTTGATTAATTAAAGTCAAACCTTACTAGTATTTACTAGTGTTTAAACATAGAAAGTTGGGTAATGATTGATCGTTGATTAACTAAAGTCGAACCTTGTATTCAGTGCTCACATATACTAAATTAAGCAAATGTTGACCGTTGATTAGTTAAAATCAAACATTTTTTTAGTGTTAGTATATGGAAGTTAACTAGTGGTTGATTGTTGATTAATTAAAACCAACTAGTTATTAGTGTTTATATATAGAATGTCAAGTAAGGTCTGATTGTTGATTTGTTAAAGTCAGGTCTTATTATTAGTGTTTATAAAAAATTGAAGGGTTTATTGATGATTAATTAAAGTCACACCTTAGTAGTGTTTATCTATAAAAAAAACTAATAAAGGTTGATCATTTATTAATCAAAGTCAAACCTTTTGATTAGTTTATACATATCATGAGTCAAGTAAACCTTGACCGTTGATTAATTAAAGTTAGAAAAAATAATTAGCTTATGTACATGGAAAATCGACTAGTGGCTAGTCATTGATTAATTAAAATCAATTTAGTTATTAGTGTTTTTATGTAGAAAGGCCGATTGTTGATTTGTTTAAGTCAAATCTTAATTATTAGTGTTTTTTTGTAAAAATTAAATAAGGGGTTATTGTTGATTAATTATAGGCATGCTTTAGTTATTAGTGTTTATATATAAAAAGTCAACTAAGGAGTTGAACATTGACCGGTTAAAGTCATACTTTAGGTATTAGTCAAAGTCAAATATTAGTTATTAGTATTACTATATAAAAAGGTTAAGTTAGGGATGAATGTTGGTTAGTTGTTAACACAGTTACAAGTGTTTATACATATAAAATTAACATGTTAATTGTTGACTTTATCTAGTCAACTCTTAGTCATTAGTGTTTATACATAGAAATTCAACTAAGTGTTGATCGCTGATTTGTTAAAATCAAACCTTAGTAATTAGTATTTACATTAAGAAAGTCAAGGGACGACTGTGGATTCATTTAATTCCAACATGTTTACTACTGTATATCTATAGAAATTCAAGTAAAGGTTGACCACTGATTTGTTAAAGTCAATGCAGCTATTAGTGTCTATATTTAAAAGTCAAGTAAAGCCTGATTGTTGTTTTGTTAAAGTCAAATCTTTTTATTAGTGCTTATAAAAAGTTAAGTTGGATTTGACCTTTGAATATGTGAAGTCAAGGCCAGAGACAAGTGTTCAAATAAAGTTAATTAAGGATTGACCGTTAATGATCAACAATCAACCCTTATTCGACTTCCCACATAGAAGCAATGATAGAAAAAGTTTGACATCTATTGATCAACAATCAACGCTTAATTGACCAGACATGTATAACAGTATAAGCAATGATAGAAAGGTTGACTTCACGGTCACACCTTAATTGACTTTCTCTATATAAACATCTATGAAAAAAGTTTGAATCTAATTGATTAATGATCGACCATTTATTTACTTTATATATATAAACATTAATCAAAATGTCCGATCTCAAACTAATGAACGATAAACCCTTATTTGACTTTCCACATATAAACAATGACTGATCTCAAACTAATCAAATTACTGGGTTTAACTAATTAACAATCAATCCTTACTTGACTTTCTACAAGTAAATTGATGCAGGGCGAATGAAGGCGAAAATTGAAGAAGCGATGGATCGCCGTAAAGGTTCGATACGGTTTTGACCCTAATTTTTTTTTCGGAGTCAGAATCAGGCGAGACCGGATGCATTGGAACCGTCTCAACGAGTAGATCAGGGTCCCTGCTAAAATAAGGGACAAATAGTTAGAATCACCATTTGAGGTCGTTTAAGGTCTCAAAATTGTAATTTACTGTTTTTATATTGTTTTTTCCGATTTTACTTTTATTTCGGAATTAATTCCAAAATTTCCTTTTTCTTATTATTCCCGGTTTTTCCTTTTAGTATTTAAATAACGTGTATTATTCGGATATTATTCATTCTTTTGTTTTTCGAGATTAATTATATATCTGGTGGATTCCAGAACCAAAACTTTGGGTTTGTACTTGCAGAACTTAATTGTTCTTCAAGATTTGTGCTCACGGATCTCTTTGATATTCTGACTGCATCATAAATAACAATCAAAATGATTGACTTTAACTAATCAACGGTCAACTATCACTTTATTTTATATCCTAAATCCTAAAACAATACCATATAAAAATATATAACAACACATAGTATAATAATAAAAGTCTTTACTTTATCGGTGCTCATATATGAAAAGTCAAGTAAATTTGACCATTAATCAAATAAAGTAAAAAAAAAGGGAAATACCGTCTTTACATATACTCATGGAAAGATGAGCTTTTATTAGAATAATAAAAGGTAAAAGTTTTGGTTGCAATATTAAAATTATATCACATAATAATAATTTTACTTATATATTGAGAGAATTTAATGGCTGAAGTTGGTTCAGTCTGACCCTAAAAGTCAAATTAGCAAGATCATTATGAGAACGAGGGAATATGACTTTAAAATATTGAAGTGTCACAAATGGCGCCTTGTGCGAAAATAAGGGCGCCACTTTTTGCCAATTCTCCCGCGTCCAAAATGTTAGAATTTTTGAATTCTTTTAATCTATCTATCTTCTCTAACCTCTAATTCGTATCCTCTTCTTCTAACCCCTAAATACGATTCCTAGGTTTTCCATCTCAAGCCATCGCCGCCGTCCCAGTACGCCGGATCTTCTCAGCAGCCCGCCACGTTGCTGCCGCCACGTTCCAGTATGCCGGATCTTCTCATCCGATTCCTATAATCGCTGAGAAACTCATCCCAGCATTAAAGGTTATTCTCACTGTCTCACCTTTTGTTCCATAAGATTAAAGGTTATTCACTATTGTTCTTCACCTCTAACGAAGGGATTGAAGGGAACACATGAGACTAAAAAGATCCTAACTGTTCTTCCGTGACCAAGAAGTGATCGGAGAGGGCTTCAACATTCTTCCTCGAATTGGTACGATTCTATCTATATCTCGTGACTTTATTGCCAAATCGGAGTATTTTGCATAATCTACTTCAATTTAAATCTCTTGGGTTTTGTTCTTTACCTATGCGGGTTATGTGGTTATAGTGAACTAGTGTAGGTCTCGAAGTCCTTTAACTTTCGTTGGAGTACTTTCACTGCAGAGCCTGGTCCTCTCATACAACTGCGTTTTGGTACAGTTTCAAGGACTCTGTAGCAACCCGCGTTTATCCTTTCCAAGTTGTTAGAACAAGGTAATAGTTTCTGTTTGCTATCCCAACTTTGTAGCATCTTTTTGTATGTTGAATTATTGCTTCAGTTTGAATATGACCTACCACTATTGTACTGAGGGCTATGCTCTTTACATACGCGGGTGAGGGGGTTGCGGTGAACTAGTGAACATTTCATGAGGTGGTTTAGATATGAATGGTTACTTGCTGTTTAATCTAATGACCTGGTGCTTATTATCTGCCTCCTATCAGGGTATGGAGATTTCTCATCTGTATGGGCGGAGGGGTCAACACAAACAGGTACTTTATATATCTTCCGTGTGATGAATCTCCTGGTGCATCACGTAGTTCAGATGTTACCAATCGACAAGATGATACTATGCTCCAACCACGACAGCATGATGCAGAGACACCTCCCTGGATGAATTCGGTTCATGGTGCATTTATCTGTTGGCAGTGTTGCATGTCATTGTAATTTGTAAACTGTATTCTATATCAATGCTTACACTTAGAAATCTATTATTGTTCCGGAAGTCTATACTGTGATCTTTTAATGTTCCCAGGATGGGGTTCTGCTCAATGCAATAACCATATACATCATATATCTCTAGTCTCTTTTCTGCATTCATTCATGAGTCAAACATGGATTCAATGGATATTACATGATCTTTTTCTTTATAAATAAATAAGTTACTCATTCATGCACCTGAAGTGATGACTTAAAACCAAAATCTTGAAGCAATAAGTAAACATAACACAGTGCAAAGTACCTTTACACTATAAGTATAATATCAAAGGTCAATATATAACTCATTTTTACTATAACTGTCATGATATAAAACCACACCAAGCCAGTATATAAAGAAGAGAGACAGAAGTGTCTGAAACAATACAAACACAGACCACCCGATTATTATTTGGTTCTAGAGCTAGCCCCTCTGGCATTATTTGGTTCAAATCAGTTTTTTTGGGGAATTTCCATGCACTGAAAACTCCTTCTGGAAATATGAAGTTGTACTATTTCGGGATAATGGTGCTGCCCCTCCTTCCTCCATAACTGAGCTCCGCTTTACTTCCAACCTCCTTCTTTGCCTCGGTTCCGAAACCACCGCTACTGTTAGATTCATTAAACCACAAACAATGATAAACAAAATCAGGAAAAAAACATATAATCAAAACTCTTTTTACGGTCAAAAAATAAATGGATGACTCTGTATAGGGACATTATATATAGAGCTGGGAGGCGCATCATACTCACACACACAATCCAGCAACACCAGCCAAGTAACCGCACACAACCAAAATTATTAGCACATAATAAAGCAAGAAGCAACCCGCAGATTATTTGTAAGAAAGGCATTTAGATGTCACCAAATCCATTTTTTTAAACGTACAAAGATCTGTTTTTATAGATAAAAGGCATATGAGAACAAGTTCAGTACATAGGCATAATATAACACAAAACTTAGTTGGCCTCCTCGAACTTAGAACATGGTGTTAGCTAGTTCAACTCAATGAGGATGAAGGGGAAACCTGTTTCATGGCCGTTTTCAATTCTAGAGTAAAGACTAAAGGAAGCTAAAGAAAGACCTAAACTATGGATACAACATGAGAAGAGAAGTAGTGCAGATTACAAACTCCCCAAACTACCTTTGTTTTGTATTTTGAATTGACAACTGAAATACTTTCACCAAATTTTTTGAGCCTATGTTCTTCAGCACAAAATATCCCTACCAAAGAGATAAGCTATTCCTTAAGTCGGGTCACTCTACTTAACAATTGACTCTCCAACCAAAACCTGTGAGGCCACCACCAAAAGAAAGTTAACTCGGACGCGAAGTTTTTCAGTAGACATATAAACTTTGAGCTACTTGCATCATCTAAACGAGGCTCTGTACCGCCTCAAAGTTCAGTTTGGAGGGCAGAATGAGCCGACACTTCATCTTCCTCTAAAACTACATTCAGGTCAAACGGTTAAACAGAACACATCTAAACACACAACCCACAAACTTGCCTCGGGTAAGGGGATCCTACGAGTACAATTATCACAAATAAAAAAATCAATTCGTCCAACACACTAAAACATAGTCATTCGAATGCGCAGAAACTTTGAGTAATAGGATACCTGGCAAAAAAAGGATCCCAGATTCCGGCCTCGAAAGGCGCATTCAGGCATTCCGAGAATAGAGTTCCCGATTCCGAAGAGAACACCACAAACGACCCATTTCACGAAAAGAATTCACCTCCCCCAAGCATTGAAAACCCAGCCTTCAAGTTGTCCGGCGACAGAGGCGGAAAGAAACACATAAGAAAATAGTTAAAATTGAGAACGAGAATAAGGTCCGGATTAGAAGAAGATTGTGAAGACATCGGATGAGATGGGTTGGGAAAGCAGAGCAACAGTTTTCGAAATTCGAGAAGAAGGTCCGGATTCCAAGGTTTCAAAATTCTGTGGTCTCCTCCAAGAAATTGAAGACACTCGCTGAAAGACACACGAACGAGCGACGAATGAGGGCCAGCCACGTGGAGGAGGGTCGACGACCTGGGGGGTCGATAAATAATTCTCCTGAAAAAATGGAGGAAAAGTTGGGGAGAATCTGTCGTTGAACGGTGATGGAAAAGGGGGGATGACAGAGACAGAAAAAATAAGGGATGACTGAAGGAGGAAAAAAAAGACGGAATATCGGTCGACGAAAGTTCACTGTAGATAGGGGGATTCTCGCTTTTACTATATAGAGATAGATATAGATTAGTTCATCACCATCTGTGGAAAATTTCTAATGAACATCGTTGTTCTGATATGACTTTTTCTGTCTAGTTAATTTGTTGCTAAAATTTAGTGGTAGAGAAATGTGTGAGCGGCTCCTGCTTTGGTACAGAAAGAGGTGTATATACCATCTTGTAGATGTATGAATCTGTTGTAGTTTCTCGGTGTAATATAAACGCCACCAAACTCACACATTATGAGCTAACACAAACTCGATCGCTTTTCTTCTGAAATGTTGCATAGATAGCTGTCTCAATAAGAAAATTTATATGTTAGCAAATATTGTTGGAGTAACTTGCTGTAATACTTCATTCCAATGGAACGGTATAATCACCCTTGGATGATAGTGGTAAAAACTTTCTTGGATATCAATGTGAGTCGCGTTACGTACGCTTTCCTTAAAGAGTAATTCGACTCTATTACAGCCTTGGGTTACACGAATTTCCTTCGAGGATAAAAAAATAAAAAATCGCTCATGTTCTAGGCTCGAATCAGGAGAATACTTTTGAGTAACCGTACTTTTGGTTGCTGCGTACGTCTAGAAATTTTGTCTTTTCCCTGGTCATGTTTGTGTTTTCTGTATTTTTGTGTGTACCTCTTTTCGTATGTTTTCTGTCGTGTGTCCACATTTTTCACTCTCTCGTACCATGCATGCATACACATATATATATACTCCCTCCGTCCCTATTTAAGTGTCTTACTTGAATAGTGTTCAATAAAGTTAATGTTGTTTGAATTATAAAAAACTATAAAACTATAAATATGAAAATTATCATGTGAAATATCATTACATTCATCTTAACACATATTTTAGAATATATAATTTTTATAATTTATTGTTATACAAAAATT
>JAUOBV010005374.1:0-15114 GCA_032360425.1 Rubia occidens
TATATATAAACACTAATAACTAGGTTGACTTTCACTAATCAACGACCAACCCTTACTTGACTTTCTATATATAAACATTAATAACTAGGTTGACTTTCACAAATATACGGTCAACCCTTACTCGACTTTCTATATGTAAGCACTAATAACTAGGTTGACTTTCACTTATCAACAGTCAACCTTTACTTGACTTTCTATGTATAAGCACCAATAACTAGGTTGACTTTCACTAATCAACGGTCAACCCTTACTTGACTTTCTATGTATAAATAATAATAGCTAAGTTGACTTTAATTAATTAACGATGAACTTTTACTTGACATTCTATATATAAACACCTAACTAAATTTACTTTAATTAATAACTGGTCAACGCTTCTTTGACTTTCTATATGTAAACACTAATGACTAAATTGACTTTAACTAATGAACGTTCAAATCTTATTTGACTTAATTGGTATATACTTAATAAAATATTTGACTATAACTAATCAAAAGTCAAACCTTACTTGACTTTCTGTATATAAAACTAATAACTAAGTTGATCAAAATTTCCCTCCTTTTTTATTTTTGGCGTGGATCAAAATTTTCCTCCTTTTTTTTTGGCGTGGATCAAAATTTCCCTCCTAACCTTTCCCTCCTTTTTTTTTTGGCGTGGATAAAATTTTTCAGCCCACGTGTATGACCCGCCAAATCCCACAAATTCCCTCTCTCTGATTTTGGCGCATAAAACTAAAAACCAAGACCCAAACCTAGTAACCCTAATCATAATTCATATCTCGTCTCCTTCATCCGCCACCAACGAACGAAGCCCTGGCCTCAGACAACCGTCCGCCACTCGCCTTGCCTGCCCAAACTCCTCTCTCCGCCGCGATGAGCAACCACAACCATCCCTCGGTCAATTGTGAACTCAATCTTTCCGGCGATTCTGAAGTTCAAATCGAATTTCAGCCCCAACTCGACGACACCACCGTCGACAAAACGGAATGGACGGATTTCATCTCCTCGAGCCTAACCACCGACATCTCTGTAGAGAAGCTTCGTTTTCCGGCGATGCTATCACAGGCGGATACGAGTAGATGCCAAATCAACGTCACCGCTGCCAAATTCGATGCCACCTCTGCCAAGCAAAGCCACTGCCTTTCGATGCCACCACCATTTGATTCCTCCGCCTTTCGACGCCACCGACGACCGGAGCACCACACCGTTCGACGCCACCGACGACCGAAGCACCACACCGTTCGACGCCACCGACGACCGGAACACCACGCGGCCTTCTACTCTTTTGCAAATCCTAGCAGTCGTTGCCTCACCTTCAGAAGGCGGCGGTGAGGTCGGCGAAACGTATCCGGACGAAGACGACCAGCAGCCAGGGGAAGAAGACGAGCTACCAGGATGCTGCTATTGAGCTCGGGGCCGAACTGGTAATATTCTTTTTTCTCCTGCAATTGTGTTTTTTTAGGCTCACTGTTTTGGAAAAAGATGCCATTTTTCTATGAAGCTTTGTTCTGATTCCAGGTGGGGAATTGAATGATCTTGTGTAATCGTTCCTATCCGAACTTCTGTTCTTTTTTCCTTTGTGGGTTTGGATTTCATGAGTTGCAAGCTAAGTGTTTGATGGTTTGCTTGACTTAGTATTGAAGAGTATTTAGGCATCAGGCTTCTAGCTGTTACTGAAGTTCTGAGTTCTACCAAAATAATTTCCGTTAAAGCAAGCTATACACATTTCAGGTCAGTCACTTAAAATTTTATGTGCAACTTTTCCCTTGATTGTCTTGTTGGTTCTTAATGATGAAATAACCATGACAGTATTCTCATATGTTATCTCACCCAATTACTCCGACAGTTGTGTTGTTATGATGAGACTTGAATGATCCGTGCTAATTGTTTGTACTTACAGCTAGGGATCGTAGTTACCTGTGTATCATCTGGTAGCGAGAGTGAGGGTTTGGATATGAATTAGTCTGTGAAAGTTTAGTAGCTCAGTTTTAATATGAATGATAGTGATGAACTCTTGAGTTGTTTATTTTTGGAGTGGTTGTGCTGATCGGGTAGTGAATAAGGTTTCAGTACATACTATATGGTTGACATATTTCTACTTTCTGTTTCTGAATCCAACTTCCCATTCTTTTGCTATGATTATTGTGAAAAGGTTGAGAAATGGAATTTGATCTGTGTTTTGCTGGTCTATTCTGGAAAGCTACGGAAAAGGGAGCTTATGTTTGCTTGTGTAATGTTATTTTACAGGCCAAAGAAAAAGAGAGTTTGTGAGACCATGGAGTCAAGATTCAAGAGAATCCGTGTCTTCTGCGGCAGCAGCCAGGGGAAGAAGACGAACTACCAGGATGCTGCTATTGAGCTCGAGGCCGAATTGGTAATATTCTTTTTTCTCCTGCAATGGTGTTTTTTTGGCTCACTGTTTTGGAAAAAGATGCCATTTTTCTATTTTGATCTGATTCGAGCTAGATTTTTGCCCAAAATGGGTTCTGTGAGTTAGGTTCATGCAAATTGAGGCTATTTTGGGAGCTGTTTTCCTTCCTTTGCATGCTGCAAAGCTGCACTTTCATACTTTATATTTGTGCATAATGGAATCGGAAAGATAGGAATTCTATTCGTGTACTCAACATCCTCTGTTTTTTTGAGTCCTTTAATTTCATACGCCTCTTTCTGGTTCCTGATGAAATCAGCATATCAATGTGTAGCAATGGGTTTTATAGACCTTTAAGGGGTGGCTTTTAGCATATAATTCCCTTCATTTGAGATTGATTGGTTTCATATTGTACTCCATTTCTGGACTGCAGCTTGAAGCTGAGCAGAGCCTTCAGCTCAGAGCCCTACCTAACTGCAACCCTTGGACTACAACTGGAACATGCATTTTCCCAATCCACATTACACAATGTTGCTGGAGAAACACAACTCTAATTATGTAGATAGGTGAGGCTGCTCAAGGATTACAGTGTTGCTGGAGAAAAGTACCACACTGAAAACATGTATCCTGTACTTTGAGATACCCAATTACTCAGTCATCTGAAACTTTTCCCTGAATTCGACAGCCCGCGTAGTAGTAGTAGTTAAAGTGGCTAGAGGTTTGGTTCAGTTTGTTCATGATCTAGCTGCTGTAGTAAGATGTAATGGTTCAAATTATGTGGTTTCAAGTTAATATAAGTGCATGTTTCTAATTTCTCTGTCTATTAGTATCACTCCATTCCATTTTTCTTAAATTAGCTTGACCCAATTTGAAGCCCATTTACTATTATGGTGCTAAACAAATGGGTCTCGAAATTTTGAGTAAAATTTTATTATGAGTAAAAATTTTACCCGTTAATTAATTCTTGGGTTGTGTTCAAAAATCCAATTATTTGGTTTGAATTTGACTAATTTGGGTTTTTGGGTAATTTTGGTATGTTTAACGTTCAAATGATCAAATTATTTGGTTTATTTGGTTTGAATTCAATTTCAAACCAAAAACTAAATTTAATTTGGTTAATTAGGGTTAAATAAGGGGTGGGTTTTGGTGTTGGATATTTTAAGGGCAAAATCCAATAAAGTCGGATGAATGAATTAATTGTTTAATTTTAAAAATATTAACTTTTATTATATTGGTTATATATTGAGTGAATGATTTTTTTAACATTCATAATTGGGTCTCTATTACAAAAGCCAAAGTATTTTGAGTTGATTACACGAAGGGTTATATAGTTGATTTATCGGGTTGAATCGTGTTCAGGTTTAGATCGGGTTTCAGGTTGAGTGTGGTCGTGTCGGGTTCGGGTTGAGTCTGGTCGTGTCGGGTTCGGGTAGAGTCTGGTCGTGTCGAGTTCGGGTTCGGGTAGAGTCTGGTCGTGTCGGGTTCGGGTTGATATCTCTCAGGTCGGAATCAGGTTTGGGGTTGAATTCGATCGTGTCGGGTTCGTTTCGGGTCATTGTTTCTCGGGTTAAATCGGTTTTCGGGTTGAATCGATCGTTTCGCTACGTGTCGGGTTTCGGGTTCGGGTCAGAGACTGACAGCTCTACTTAAGAACCACCGTCATTTCTTTTACGGAAGCCTGGTACTCCCTCCAATATTAATCGATAAAATTAATACCGTTTAAATTGTAAAAATTCGTAAATTTATAAATGTGAAAGTTAACATGTGAGATATTGCTACATTCATTGTAAAGTATGTTTTTGGAATATTTATTTTTAAAATAAGATTTTATTATATGTAATTTAAACTATTAAACTTTTAAAATTGTTAACCGTATGTACATGTACCATTTCCACATGTACATTTACCATAGTGGTTAGAATATTGTTGCTAGTCAATTAGTCTAGATCGAGTTGTTAGAAATATTAGCTAGTCAAATATTCTAGATTTAGTTGTTAGAGAGTATCCCTCTTTAGGTGAGATAAAGTTAGACATTGTAACTATAAATACTTACATTCATCAATGAAGAATTAACACATTCCAACATAAAAAAAAATCTATCTTTCATAGTTTTACAAAAAAAATCATCCATGAATAGTTAAAACGGGAGAAGTAAGACATGTACAAAGAGTGGAGGGGGTACAGAAGTTTTCACATTGCGGAAAAACATCCTCATATGTATTGAGTACTCTTTCTAATCCTGACCATTTTAACTTTGAACCAAATCATTCATCAAGCATTCAGTAAAATATGTGGATGAAATTGAAATTAGAAAGGGAAAAGTAAAGTGAGTTGATGAAATTGAAGGAATCTTGTCATAAAAGGAAAGTGTGTCAATTTCACAAAAATAACCAAAAAAGGAAAGTATGTCACATCCAATGAAACGGAGGGAATACTATACTCATGTTTGACAGTATTGAGGTTCTTTAAAAGGAATCGATCGAGATTACCACCCTCAATCATCCTCATGGACTGAAGGCGCCAAATTGGATCCAACCTCCGAGAGCTTCGATCTCCACAACTTCCGGTGGAAGTATAGCAAGACAAAGAAATGAAGCAATTCCATCAAGGGAAATTTTATCATGATACTACACAGGTTCCTTTAAATCTTAATTTTTCTTCCTCAAATTTTCTCGCAAATCATGCCCTCTCTGCCTCCGATGATCATCATCATTTGCTGCCGACTTTCTATGGCTGCCGATCTCCACTGATCTCTTATCGTTGTCATCCGCCCATCCATCGCTTTGAAGCTCCTCCAGGATGATCGTCACAAGTATGTTGTGTGATCGGTCCAATCTGCCCTTTCTGAGTCGGGTGCTGAGGTAAGACTTAGATTGTGCTTAAGTTTAAAATGTTACTCCGCAATATTTTCATGTCTAGCTAAATTAATTATTTCACTTTATAATTAATTTTATTACTTTTAAATGACTAAAATTTATAATTTAGTGAATCTTTTCAACTTAAATGTGAGACGATTAAATAAATGAGAATTTAACCTAAACTATACACTTTTCAAATTTGATTTCAATTTTTTAAAACTATTTATATCTTAATTAATTACACTCAACTAAAACTTAATGAAATGTAATTTAAACTTATTTTAATGATTTATTTCTAACTCAATTTATTATTTTACTTTATTATGTGAAAGATGTTTAAACTTTATAATTTAACAAAATTATGTGTTTTAAATTCAATTGTGAGATGAAAAAAAAGACACAAAATTTTATCCCAACTTTTTAGTCCAATACACATTAATGGTCAATGATCACAATATCATTGTCAAATCCTGAATGGATTGGGTGGGGGTGGGGGAATAAAATTGGCAAGTTCAAACAAAGTTTCGATAAACTTATTATTTTTTTGAAAATATCAATCATTCAAAGATGTTGGGAAAAACGGCCAACGAGCATTACAATGAGTGGAATTGACATCCAACCTAACTAGCCTCTAGCAATAACTAACAAGTTTCGATAAACTTGTTAATCAAACATAGGCAAATATTTTAATTGTGGAAAACTGGAAATCAACAAAATTTATATAACACTCTCATGATCAATTCGGCAAATCAAGAACACAATTTATCGGCTGGCCTGGTAAAATTCATAGTAATAGATTAAAAGGTATTTAACATTAGTTAAATAACCATTGCATTCCATCAAGTTGAACAAAGTAGCAATAACAACATTTGAAAAAAACAAGTTCGAAAAACAAAACAAAAAAACATTTGAAACAAACAAGTTCAAAAAACAAAAAACAACATTAAAACGAAAATAACTTCAAATTAGGATTATCTCTCAACTAGGGCTATAATGAGCCGAGTTGAGTACGAACAACACAAAAACAACATTTGTAACGAAAATAACTTCAAATTGGCATTATCTCTCAACTAGGGTTATAAATGAACCGAGTCGAGTACGAACAACCCTAATTCAAACTCGACTCATTTTAAAATATTATTATGTTGACTTGATAAGTTCGAGTTTAATAAATCGTCCTGCTATCCATCTATAAACATAATACTAGCATAAACGCCTAGATCGCTATTGGTTCATTTTAGCCCTCAGAGCAACACCATCGATAGCCCTGTAGAACAACTTATGAGGCCACACAATCACAAACAGCCTATCTATGTAGTCAAATACATGATGAAACACCTCATCAAAACTCGTCGGAGAAGGTCTGACTTCCGGGTGAAAACACAAATGAATAATCCCATTCATATCGAGGTAGAGGTTGTCATACTTGAGATTGTTAGGGTTCGGTTTACTAGTGTCCACCGGAATCTCAATGCCTTAGATTAACACCGGCTCCTCTTCAATCACATCCACCACTATCAATGGATACTTATCTGCCAACCACCGATAGAATGCCGGCACTCTCATTTTCCTCCACCGCCGTCGCTCTTAGCAAATAACTGCCCAATTGTATGAATATGAAGTATCAACAATTGAGTAAAGGTATTTATCAAAAATCACAAAAACAAAAATTCAAACAAAAACAATTTCAAATTAGAATTACCTCTCAACTAGGGCTATAAATGAACCGAGTTGACAACGAACAACCCCTAATTCAACCTTCACTCATTTTAAAATATTTAACATGTTGACTTGATAAGTTCAAGTTTTATAAATCGTCGTTCTATCCATCTATAAATATAATCCTAGCAAAAATATCTTGGCTCAATACAACATTTCGTACACAAATTTCTACGTTAAAGTACTTCAAATTAGCATTATCTCTCTACTAGGGTTATAAATGAACCACGTTGAGTACGAACAACCCCTAATTCAAGATTGACTAATTTTAAAATATTTATCCATTGACTTGATAAGTTCGAGTTTTATAAATGGTCCTCCTATCCATCTATAAACATAATCCTAGAAAAAATCTTGGCTCAATAAAACATTTCGTACGCAAATTTCTATGCTAAATTACCCAGTGGATGAAAAAACTTAATATATATAAAAAATATTTTAGCGCAACTTGAAACATGAATTTGAAAGGAATTAAAAAATTAACAGAGGTGGAGAGAGATAATTTACTCTATCCCCCAGATGAAGACATGAATAATCTCATTCATATCGAGATAGAGGTTGTCATACTCGAGATTGCTAGGTTTTGGTTTCGTAGTGTCCATCAGAAAATCAGTGCCTTCAATTAACACAAGCTCCCACTGAATGAATCCATTTGGTAATATGAGCAGCAAGCGCAACTCGTGGTCCATTAAGTTAGTCATTTACAATCTCTCTTCGTGGTTAACCATGAAATGAAAGTACATGTTGTTTCCCATGATAATATCGAGCCCAAAGCAACCTGGTAATGATATAGACGTGCACCTTACTGATTTGGTCGATGATTTGTTGACGTTGTTCAAGGATGGCGTCCGTATGTATGATGGTTAGACAAGAGATACTTTCAATAAATGACTTTCATTTTGGGGTTTTGTACAATAAATTACTTTCCTGAACATGGACATTTTCCAGGCTACTCGGTCAAAGGGCACTACATGTGTCCATTGTGTGATGAGGAAACCTCATTTTGTCAATTGAAGCATGGTTGTAAAACCATATATCAAGGCCGTAGGAGGTTTCTTCCGGTGGGTCACCTCTGGCGATCAACGAAGAAATGGTTTAATGGGAAAGTGGAGAAGAGAGTGGCACCGTTACCACTAATGGGAGCTGAGGTTTATGAAAGAGTTAAGAGGTTCCTAACAACTTTGGGAAGAGGAAGCATAAATTTTTTGTCGAAGGAAGTTGGAAGAAATGTTCTATTTTTCTCAACCTTCCATATTGGGAAGATTTGGATGTTAGATATTGCCTTCATCTAATGCATATTGAGAAGAATATGTGTGATTCTTTTGTTTGTAGATTTTTAATACCCCGTGTAAAACAAATGATCGGTTGAAGGCTGGGCTCGACTTAGTTGAAAAGGGAATCAAGAAGAGTTTGGGGTCTGTCACAAGTTGCGATGTGTGTTATCTCGCACCAGCTTGTTATTCCATGTCGCAGTAAGAAAAGAAATCGTACTGTGAGCTTCTTTACAGCGTGACGGTTCCTGAGGCTTACTCGTCCAACATAAGTTCGGGAGTGTCTGTGGAGGAGTTGAAGTTGGTTGGATTGAAATCATACAATTGTCACAGTTTGATGCAAGAATTGAACGCTATTTCCGTTAGGGAATCATTGCCTCCTCATGTGAGATTGTGCATTACAAAACTATGTTTCTTCTTCAAGTCCATATGTTTGAAAAGCATCACCGAAACTTGGCCGGTTGCAATCAATAATAGTCAAAGTTTTGTGTCGAATGGAGATATACTTCCCTCCGTCATTCTTTGATATAATGGTACATTTTATTGTTCATTTTGTTAGTGACATAAAATTGTGTGGGCCCATATTTCTGAGTTGGATGTATCCTTTCAAGAGGTATATGAAAATTTTCAAACATTTTGTTAAGAACCAATATAGGTCTGAAACAAGTATTGTTCGACGTTACGTGGAGGAGGAGGTGATTGAGTTCTGTACCGACTATTTGAAGGAGGTAGATTATGTTGGCGTTCCAAATTCTAGGCACGAAGGGTGGGTACGGGGTTTAGGGGTAAGACATGGTAAGCTACTTAGCCCAAGTGTTAAATATTTGTGTTTGGCCTACTTTTACGCTATTCGCAACCACGGAGACATTGTACTATACGTTGACATTCACATGGACGAGATTAGAGAAAACCATTCCACGTACAATGAAGCATGTGTTCTCTAACAACACCAATACTTTTGCTTCTTGGATAAGAGCTCACATAGAGGTTGGTGATCATCTGCGTTCATTGAAATGGTTGGCACGAAGACCCTTAGGGACATTTATCTCGTATGGAGCTTACGACATTGATGGGTTCACTTTTGGCACGAAATATTTTGATGATGAGGGTGTATCACATAACAATGGTGTGACTCTTGTGTCCAAGGCTTTACATGCTGCAAGTACGAGTGATGACAATCCCATGTGTGCACACACTTGTTACTTTGGAACAATATTGGAGATATGGGAGCTAGATTATGCGAAAACGAAAGTTCCTGTTTCAAATGTCAATGGGTAGATCCCAACAACGGACAGGAAATTGAAGAAATGGGATTCACCCTTGTTGCTCGAAGTCGGGTACGTTAGAGAGAAAATCCACTCATATTGGCATCACAAGCTCATCAAGTATTTTATATCAAAAACCATGTGGACCCTTGTTGGGAGATTATTATTGAACGAAAATGAGCGTTTATTGAAGAATGTGAAGGCGAAGATGTTATTAGTTTTGGGTGAAATTCTCCTACTGTACCGAGTTTGGAAGAAATTTTGTTAGCAGATAATGATATGAGTTTAATAGGGTTTTTAGGACATACCGGCCATGATGAAGGAACTTGGGTTGATTGGCTTGGAAAGTTCAAGAAGTGTAAGAGAAAGCAGAAGAAGATTGGTAGGAAAACAAAGTAGTAGTAGGGAACCATTTATTTTTTGCTGTTTGAGTGATATTTACTAGAATCCCTAAATAGCCGAACCTATTCCAATTTCGGAAGCATGTCAGCTCAAATAGTCTTAAAGCAATTTAAGCTAACTATTCCCTTGATTCATCGAGAAAATCATTGCGGGGTTCCATTCAAGAACAGCTCCCCACTTGACATTATTATGTACGAAGAACTTGACAATACAACTACATTTGCAACAAGAACCCCTTGGTAAAATTAGATTTCATCAATTCAATAAATCTTCCAAAAATGTAAAGAAAATCTTACATGTTCAAATCTTTAACAATCAAATTCACTACTACATGAGAGTAAAAAAAAATCCCAATCAAGGTTAAGAAGCTCTATCCGGTGCTGCTCTTGTAGAAGATGTAGAAGATGCACAATGATGCTCGTAGGTGTGCTGACTTCGCTCCAACTTCCATATGTGCTCCCTCATCTGAGAAAGCTCCCCACAGACCCATTTGTAGCGTTCCATGAATCCGCTCATGAAACTAGCATCATCTTCCTCTAGCTCACCTGTATGTTGTTCTACAACTTGTTCACATTAGTAATAATTTAACGCTATAATTTGAAACTATGTTATACAATAAATTAAGTAACATACCTTGATCTAGTCCAGGCCTCTTGTTTGGATCCTCCCCACAAAGTGGCCTGTGTGCCCACTTGTGCTCGAGCAATACCCATCTCTTCTTCGTGAAGTATGCCTTGTTGAACCACTTACACGGCTTTTCCTCACTGTGAAACGCCAAACCTTGAACACTCTTCAAAATCAGTGTGATCAAATTATCATACAGGAGACTCTTGATTTTCTTTTTCTTTGTCGCCACCCAGAAAATGTGACTGAAGATCGCGGACCAGGGATTGATTTTCTGACCCTCGATAATGTAATAAAACATCATGAGGGTTGCGTAATTTTGCTTGGTGATATGGCTAGTCGTGGGTACAATACTTCTTGCTATGATTTCTTACACTATCCTATCTATGTAAGTTTTCTTAAAATAAAAATTCTTGAGCTTCCCTAAATCGGCAGGGTTACACTGGAAGTATCTATGACTACAGATGACGTATAGTCCGACTGTAGTGTCCAAGCCTCCCTGTGGTAAATGTCATTCAAAGGCCTTCGATGTCATCTAAAAACAAAATTTGGGGCCCTTTGTACGGACATTCTATAAAAAAATTAACTTTCCAAGACTCAGATCAACATTATACCTATTAACCTTAGTTACAACATTCCCCACCCCCTCGCCCCGGGTTTCTAATGTAAATTACTATAGAACTGACAGACTTCATCAAAGTGTGATGTCTCTTTAAAGTCAACAATTTCAAAACATGTTGGTCCTCAAATTTAAGCACACGATTAGCTAGACCTATGCTATGATAAAAATTTATATCAAGAACGTAACAATCAAGCAATTTACCACTTTGGTGTAACTCATTGTACTTACCTTGTTCTTCAGTGGATACAAACCTTTCCTTTAGGACATCGGAAGTATTTTACCTCTTCGAAGTGCCCAATTTAGCCCTCCCCTTTCCTTCTCTCCCACCTTGTTGAGTTAAATACATTGTATTATATTACCCACATGAACTATCGTTTTAATTTGGGGATTTTTTGGGTTTCTGATGACGGAATACACAACTCTAGAGCAATTAGGCTTAACGATTGGGAAAATCTGGGAGAGAACCATTTTTAAAAAATAGTAACCCTCATTACGTGTTCATATGTCCATCGGGTGTTTATTATAAAGGGCATATTTGTGATTTTCGAATCCAAAAGTGCCGGGGATATATTCAAACAATAGGAAATATCAAAAAATCATTTCTTTCCAATTTTTTTTCCAGTTTAGGCACAGAATTGTAATCTGATTCAGAAGCAGAGGTTCCAAATTTGTAAAAAATATCAACTGCTAAGATTAAAGATCCGAAATGCGGATTCCTCATTCGGAAGGTTATCTTTTTTATAGCCATATTTTCCATTAAAAATAGCCACTTTAGCTGAATTACCAGGTTTACAACGGAAATAGCACCGGACCTCGGAAGCTAAATTTCTGAGTCTGATAGTGGGTCAGGTAAAACGAACAATGTTAGTCCATTTTAAGTCAATAACGGCCGACAAGATTCCGAGTAAGGAACTTACTCTTATGTCATTTTCTTATGAACTAGATGGACTTTCTCATTCGGAACTTCTTCAGGGTTAATGTCCAAGTGAATTTTACACAATCAAATTCAATCACATAATATTCTAGAAACTCCAATAATGATAGCATAGAAAATAAAACAAATCAAATCCCTTGCTCTCTTAGTAGCTTTAGCCGCTCAGCCAGGTTTCCCCTTCTGTCTGATTACCTTTTGTTGTCACTAGTAGCCATCGTCGCCCATCTCCACTACTTGTGGACGAACCAATTCATGTCATAAATTCCAATGGTAGTGGCCTATCAATCGGTGGACCCCAAACTGCTTGAGCAAGGCCGTGATCAATCCCTCATAGGGGAGATAATTCTTTCTACTACCCACTGCCTTAAACATGTAGTTCATGATAGTGTAACCTGGGTTTATTGGGATGTTTTCCATCACATATTAGAACAACATGAGGTTACCTATTGTTTCCTCGCATGTGTGCCCCCCTGATGGTAAAACATTTAAGCAACTCCACCCGTACATGATTCGTTACTCAACCATTAGCTTACTAACGTTGTAGAGCTCAGTTTGGACCGGGGTACCCTCTACTCGACCAAAGTATTTTCAACCCATTTCCATTGGGCACAGGGGTGTGGCTTCACAAACACCCGACCAATATTGTTGATGATATATTTCTAATGGACCCTTGGGATTATCTAGCCTAAATTTAGTTGGGTCGCTGTACTCATTCCCTAAAACAACATTAATGGTGTACTTAGTGACAGTGACATTTTTTTTCGTTAACAAGAGTCATATCAATATTCTCAAATTTCTTGCCTAAATTAGCATAGAATTGTACTACTTCATCAGTATGAACACTTTCCTCAAGTCTTATCAACTTTTCCATTCAATAATTTTTAAAATACCTAAGAATGTAACCTAGGGATAACTCTTCCTTATCAGCAATACGCACAATCTTAGGATCAGTACACTTCCTCATACAAAGGAAATATACATACTTTTGTTCGGCCTCGACATTGAAGAATTTCTCGCTAGCGCTGATCTCTTTATAAGGAGAATGGCAACGGATCTATGCACTCCCCAATTTTCTCTTCCTCTATGTTC
Source organism: Rubia occidens (assembly GCA_032360425.1). NCBI lineage: Eukaryota > Viridiplantae > Streptophyta > Magnoliopsida > Gentianales > Rubiaceae > Rubia > Rubia occidens. Next base: position 13,152 of record JAUOBV010005374.1, read on the forward strand.
TTCTCATTCTTGACATGTTGAATTTTGGAGTTGGCTAGAAATATGTGGAATCAGGTTTCAATTTGGGAAGCTAGGTTTTTGGGTTGTTCTTGTGAATGAGGAGCTCGATGAATATTGGGGTTTTATATTAATACTCCAAAGTCTTCTGAGTTCGGAAAATAATCCTATCTTCACATTGATAGGAAGATTCTATTACGAACTCTGAACCTAATCGTGTTACAATATACGAAGAACCGGCTCACTTCCGAATTCGGAAACTATTCATACGAACAATGGCATTCAAACATTAAAGGAATTTCAAAGGGGATAATAAATTCCCACTTTGGGCAAAAATTCCCCTCTTTTTTCCTTCCAAAAAAATCATCCAAACACTTCTTATATTCAAATCTCTAAAAAATCAAAATAATGTTTTCACATACCAAAACCCTAGGCATGGGTACTCTCTTTTGCTAAAACCTCAATATTTTTCTACCAAAAATGTATCCCTTGTGCAAGGATTTAGAAGATTGTAGAGGTTGCTTTTATTTTGTTAAAAAAATGAAGCTAAAAGTCGATTATATGATTAGTCTACCATGCTCATATACAAATTTGTGGTTTTTCTTTAATGTGGATTTTTAGAATCATCGTTCATAACCATATTTTAAATGTGTGTTCATGGTTATGTTAGTATTGTAGTTATATTTTGTCTTTGGATAATATTATGTGGTAAGACATTTTTTTAGATATCTCATCACTGTATTGAGAATTTATTCATTTGTGTTCATTTTCGGGATTTGTCCAAGTCAATGTAATGTTGAAATAGTACATATTAGGTTTTGTGTAGAGAAATTTCTAGGAAAAGGATCCATGATGATTATCTAAGTTCGAGAGACGGAAATACTAAAATAACAGGTGATAAGAATGATGGGGATGATGAGGGTTTAGGGAGGCGAGAATTGTTGAGGTCAATCAACAGTTGGCGCCCATGTTGAGTCCTTTGTGTTCCCGTATCTGGGCTGAAATCATCTCCTAGCCCTAAGATCCTCCTTGACCTGTAAAACAACTAAGATTTATGTCAGATAGGCCGGTACTTTGTCGGGTTTGCTCCGACGATCTTGTCAGAACGAAGTATTCTTTAAGGTTCTTGGTAATGTATCTTGGAATGAGTGAATGTACCATATAAGCATGCTCTATTCTCTGTTTTATGAATTCTTGGTGTCTGATGTGATAAGTCATGTCACATCAGTTTCTATCCATTACTCATTTTTCCACCTTCGAACGGGCTTCCTGCCTTGGGCTGTATGGCCCATACCTTATTAGTGAGTAATGTATTCTGAAATTTTCATTCTAGAGTAAAATTTGTGTATAGAAGTTACCTGTTTCCCCCTGTAGAGTGTATGATGAATTGATGATTCAATGTGACCTTCCGCTTTCATTGAGTTGGAGTATAATGCTACATTCTTCGTAAATTTATAAATGTGAAAGTTAACATGTGAGATAATGCTACAATCATTGTAAAGTATATTTTTGGAATATTTATTTTTAAAATAAGATTTTATTATTAATAATTTAAACTATTAAACTTTTAAAATTGTTAACCGTATGTACATTTACCATTTTCACATGTACATTTACCATAGTGGTTAGAATATTGTTGCTAGTCAATTAGTCTAGATCGAGTTGTTAGGAATATTAGCTAGTCAAATATTCTAGATTTAGTTGTTAGAGAGTATCCCTCATTAGGTGAGATAAAGTTAGACATTGTAACTATAAATACTTACATTCATCAATGAAGAATTAACACAATCCAACATTAAAAATCTCTCTTTCATAGTTTTACAAAAAATCATTCATGAATAGTTAAAGCGGGAGAAGTAAGACATGTACAAAGAGTGGAGGGAGTACAAAAGTTTTCACATTGCGGAAAAACATCCTCATATGTATTGAGTACTCTTTCTAATCCTGACCATTTTAACTTTGAACC
>JAUOBV010005481.1:0-15109 GCA_032360425.1 Rubia occidens
TAATTCTTATTTATAATATAAAATAATTATTTATGTATTTATATAAGAAAATAATATATATTCATATTATAATAATATAACTATTATTTATAGTATAAATTATGAAATAATATTATTTAATATTAAATTTTATTTTATAAGAAAACTATAGTTTTAGTAATATTCAACTCATATACAATTCAAAAAAATTATTATACTATTTTTTCATTAGTCTTATTAATTTTCTTTGTTTATAATAAATTTAAATAAAATATAGAAATTCTATTTAATTAATTTATTCCCTTAAAATATAGCAATACATAAATATGATTAATGTTCTGTCCAATTCATTTTGGTACGAGACTAACATCTTAAATAACAGTAAAAATATTATAGAGTTTTCCAAGAATCTTCAGTGTTTAAGAAGTTGGAACATTTACGAGTAGAAAAATACATTGTGAGTAAAATAATTTTTTATTCTTGAAAACAAAACATGGAATATGGAGAATCCGAATCCCAGGGTGAGGTAGAGAATCACCATCACCGAATTGAGAGAATTCCAAACAGTAAAAAAAGAAAGGGAATGATTAAAATACCAACCAAACATTAACTAACAGATTCATTCGGCTTTATTCTCTTTCCCCATTCTGATTCCCCAAAACCAAACAACCCCTTAATTCTTAAAAAGTAAAAAGAACGGAACACAAATTTAACGTGGTTCACCAATATTAGGCTACCTCCACGAACAGACTCAGATTTTATTACCATAACGGGTTTACAGAATACAGACTCAGAGGGTGAATTTTAGATCAGAACATATGTCTTTCAACTCACACCTATCAACTCTAATTATCCCTCTATTTATAGAGTTCAAGTGCAACTCTAGAATATTCTTATTCATGTACCTAACTCTTGGGATTCCCAAAAATGTACCATCCCGAAAGATGCCCATACTCGTGCTGGTGTTGGGAACTTCAGGACCTAGTGGTATAGGAACCAAATGGTCTTCACGATGTTCATCTATGGTCTTCCAGTGATTGCATTGAGTGGGTTTGAGGCATCCATTACAATAAAGTCATAGAAGACCGTGCAATCTCTCTTTTTTTTTACCAATAGTTATTGATAGTTGTATGTTTCCCAGGGGCATTTCTGACTTCCCTTTGAATCCAACTTTGGATGATGTGGCCTTATTTAGATCTGAATGCTTGAATCCTAGCTTGTTAAAACACTCAACGAACAATACTTCCATAGCACTGTTATTGTCCATGAAGACCCCGTGTACTTTGGAATTTCCTATCTTGGCCATTATTACCAAAGGGTGTCATTATGTGGTGCTTTGTTTGGAACTACATCTTATTCACCAAATGAAATGGTTTCATTGACTTGCAACGTCTTCTCTGTAAGAACAAATACCTCGCACTCGCTTTACTGGCATTGTTGGATGTAAGCTCAGTTGACCTGTGGTTGAATAATATCACTCTATCTATGCCTCCATCCATCATTTCTTATCCATGTTCAATTGCTACTATAATTTTCTGCTGCTAGTTTGATTGAGATCGGTCCTATCAATGTTTTTTCTCCAAACCATAATGTTTTTTTACTGCACATACTTTTCCTTTTATACTGAGTGAGTCACCCTTGACGAATTTGTTCCTCAATCTATCTACAGAGGTCATAGAATTGTCTGTATCCTGACCGTGATCTTCGCAAAAGTTTCAGTAAGCGCCATTCCATCTTTTATTCTCTCTTGCTCTCATAGGAGTAGGTTCTTGAAATAGCTCCTTTTTGTTTTGCCAAATTTCCTTCCTTGACTTTGTGAAGGGTGTTGTGAGGCCCTAGACTCAGGAGCAAGTAGAATAATACATATTATATCAAAATAAAAATACATAAATAAGAATTTATAATAGAATATAAAAAAAGAATTTAATATCATTATATAAAGCAATTTAATTTTAAATTATATTTAGGTTATAAAAATTATTATAAATATTTTGTAATAATATAAAATTATTTTTAAAAAATAGTAAAGTAAAATAATAAAAAAATAAATTATAATCAATTGAGAAAAGAAAGAAAAGAAGAAAGAGCCATTTCAGCCCCTTCAATTAAAAACGAGCTAGGCTAAAACTCTTTCAGCCCATGACCAAGATAAAAGGGGAAAATAATTAAAGATTGCAAACCTAAATGCAAAAGGAAGGAAACGGCAAAAAAATGGAAAACAGAGAAGACGAAGAAGAAGTAGAAGAAGATTGAGAGAAGGTTGTGGAGGACGGTAGAAATTTGGAAATTTGAGGACGGTGCATGTAGGATGAAGCAGGGAGGTGAGTTGTCGATGAAAGGTGAGTTAACAGTAATAAGATGGCCAGCTATAACAACGTACAATAAAAATGGTTGCAGATGTGAAAGAGATTAAACCCAATTCATCAACGGAAAAGGATGAATCAAGCCATTAACTGCCTCATTCGTAGTATAAATACGGCATAGGATTTCATTTGTTGAACATCCTCAATAAGGATTGAGAGGTAGCTCTGTCTTCTTAGTATTCCAAACATCAGAATCGTAGACGAGATTGTGGGTTTTGGAGTTGCTCGGTGAAGGAAGGAGTTGAAGAGGGGGATATGAAGAATTTGGTAAGTGTGTTTTCCCTCTCTCTAGAATTAAGGTTAGAACATATAAGGATCTAGGTTGTTGATGGGTTGCTCTCTGATTTCTTGATGTCATTGTCAAGCATTCTGCTTGTTGTACTTTAATTTGTGTTTCCCTGTTTTCGTACTGTATATGTTACTTTTTTGCACCCTTTTTCTTTGTTTGTGGTAAGAATGTTTCATGTTTGGTTTTGGACTCCGTTCATGATTCTGGGGAAAAATTTTGGTTAGTTCTTTGGTTGGTATTGTTCTTGATCATAGAGTGTTTGTGAAATTTCCTTACATCTTGGTATCTCATTTACTTTTCTTCCTTCTATTTGTTTTCATGGAACAATTATGAGAACATAGGAAGATTTTTGTAGCATATCTCTTTTGTTTGTATGTTGATGAGTAAGGACTGCTCATCTTCTTCTTTCCCCTCTCTTAATTGTTCTTGGGTAAAGTGCCAATATAACCCTACCTACTTGACATAAGTACCAACATAACCCTCAGATAATTTTTAGTGTAAAAATAATCCTAACTAGTTAATGTAAGTGCCAATATAAAGTCAACTAATCAATGTTGACTTTCGAGACCCTTCCATTCACCCATACATGCCCAAATCGTAAAGTCGCAATCGTTTATTGTTCAATTAAATTTTGGTGTCGCCAATCTCGTGACTCGACAACTTTATACACCCGCCTTGTATTTTTGAACAATATGAGGGAATATTTATTAGAAATTTGGTGCAAGAATGTATTCGTAATCTTTTTCGATTTCCCTTTCTTACTTCAAAGTAATCAACTCTAACTTACTCTAGAACATGTACTACCGCTTTCCAAAATTTTACCCAAACACTAATTTATTTTTTATTTCTATATTTATGCAAGAATAACAGAAATCGTGTATTTTGGAGAGAAGGATAATGTCATGATGAAATTTTGGGCCACATCATAATTTTTCATAAGTTATGGAAAGACCAAGGTTAGAAAAAATCAAGGTAAAATTTTTGATGGTCAAACCTTGCTTGACTTTAGAAGGGACTTTGATCTACTCATCGAGATAGTTTCAAAGAATCTATTTTTTATGCCTAGATTAAAATTAACATAAAAGTTTTTCATAAGTCAGGGGGTGCAAATGACAATTTACAAATTGAAGGAGTAAGTTGCGCGAAACCAACTTCACAAAAAACAAAGGACATTATTGCAGATCTGCTTCTTCTTCTTCTCATCGAAAAGTTGCGCCATATCTTCTCCATCTCCGTTCAGCGCCACCTTTATGCCGCCGTTCAGCACCGGCGAAAGCTCCACACGCAGTGCCACCTCTCATCACAGTCACCGGCAAAGCCCTACCATCGACAAGCCTACTCCACCAGCGGTGCAACACTCCGGCGAGGACGAAGTAACCAACTCAGTAGCGTAGCTCCAGCGCCGACAAGAAAAGTCCCGACTGTCCAGATTTGCGCCAACAGCTTCGTCGTGCCACTGGAGCTCGAGGTAGGGTTTTTGGTCTGAGAATGAGAAGTTCTTGTTGAAGCTCAAGAAGCGAATTGACCGGTGATTAAGTTTTGTTTTGGTATAATTCTTGAATTCATGGTTAATTACTTACTTGTTCATTTCTTAATGTGGTGTTGTTGCTGCAGAGTTGGTATTAGTCTTCCGACCATTGAAGTTCAGTTCGAGCATCTCAACATCGAAGCACAAGCTCATAATAGCAGTAGAGCTTTGCCCACCATGTTCAACTTTACTACTAATATGATTGAGGTAGTTTCAATCATTCTGCAAATGGTAACTTACTAGTTTTGGGGATGGATCGTTGAATGATAACTGTCTATCCACTTTTGTCTATGAAGGGGTTGTTCGATTATCTACACATTCTTCCGAGTAGGAAGAAGGAGCTGACAATACTTCGCGATGTCAGCAGAATCATCAAGCCAGGAAGGTAAGAGAGAAGATTGAATAAAGTTGTGTTTCAATAACTAAAATACCAACTCTTCATGTTGAACTGATTAATTTCTTTGTGTGAATCTTTCACCGAGAAGAGCACCGCAGCTGAGGTGAAAAACCCTGCCCCTGCCAGTATTGTCATAGTTTAGTGTCTTTCTTTCTCAATCATGGTTATGCTTTACCTACCTTTGTTTTAGCACATGTTATTCCTATTATACTATGGGATATTTGTTTCCATGGTTACAGAAATTTTGTATAATTTAGCTTTCGAATGATGTTTTAAACTGGAGCTATGTTAGCTTCAATATGAAGTACACTGTTTTCAGGTCGTTACTTCAGTGTTGTGATGACTGATGCATTTTGTATATTTTAGCTTTCGAATGATGTTTTGAACTGGAGCTATGTTAGCTTCAATATTAAGTACACTGTTTTCAGGTAGTTACTTCAGTGTTGTTATGACTGATGAATTTGTGGTTTTATTATCTTTATTTGTGGTATGTGGCATACACACTTGTCCCTTAAAAGTAATTTTGAGGTTGGATCAAGTTTTGTATTTGAGTATGATTCCTGTTTTGATTTGAACTACTTGTACCTAATTTTTGCATACCTGATTTTATTTGCTACTGTCTGTCAGTTCTTTAGGTGTCTTTGACATTGTTTCGATTTATCTAGTGAGTGTCAAAAACATAGATTCTCAAACTCCCTTTGCATTATATTACTCCTTTACTGACTAATTTTTATTTCACAGGCTAAAATGCTTAAATATGATTGTTTACTGTGATTTTCTTCATTGCACACGTGGTTTTAATATAGAGGAACCTTGTAATGTATCTCCAATGTTGTTTGCTATCCAATGAAAAGTAGTTGAGCCTTGTTCTGCAAGCTTTTCATTTGGAAACAGAATCACAATTTGTCTGTAGAAAGTTACTGAACCGACATTACCCATCAATGTTTCTGCATCAGGAAAGCAAGCCAAGGGGAGAGGGAGGAAATGAGAGAAGGACCGGTTCCCTCCCCCATGGTCTTAGCAGGCCTAACTGGAGGAATGCACCTTTATAATTGAATCATGCTAATAGGAATAGGCTGTGGTATGTTTCTCTGAACATCACATGACTTGTCATGCTGTAGATGGAAAACTTCTATCACATTCTGCATCTTTGTGATTCCCATAAGCCCTTCACGAATCTTGGTATTATCGTTGTGTGTCGCTTAACAAGGTATCTCTATTCACTGTATCTCAATTCCCATGTTTGGCTCTTAGTTATATGATTTATTTGCATGGGACTACACTGATTTTGTACAGAAAACAAAATAGTTTGTTTATAGTTCTTGAGATTCACAATGACATAGTTGCTTGGCTATAGACATACCTTGTTAAGTGCAGAGCATTGAATCGATCAAAGTTGTATGCTATCCATTTCAAGAAAGTCAGGACTGTTTACACATTTTGGTTTTTTTCTAGGATGCCATCTGCAGTTTATCAGGAAACATTGCCTCTACTCCTTGGGATTTTATTTTCCTTCTGCAGATTATGTTGTGTGTAGCGATAGCTTTATAGTTGTTAATCGAAATGAGACAAGATTAATGTGAATAAACTAAAGTTAGTTAACCAAACCATGTGTAGTAATCAGAAACAGAAATGTGAGTGCTAGCATAACTGAATTCAGTCATCAACATGTATTTATTCTGTTTCCAGTCCTTCATTTTGCTTTGTTTTTCATGGTTATGAAGATCTTGTTCTCTCTGGATGCACATGGCATTATGTTTTGAGCATGTTTTTTCAAGAAAGTTAAAGCCGATTTTAATGCGTTCTCTTTTCTACAGTGTTGTGCCTAAGCCTGGATTGCACCTGGTGGGAATGGGACTACCAATAGTGGTGGAGAAATTCTTGGGTTGGGTTGGGCTGGAGCTCACTCCACTCGATCTCTCGGCATGGGTATTTTTTTCGGCCTAATGGTTTTGCCCAATTCCATTGTTGTATGCCGAAGAGGATGTAGAGAGAACAAATGTTCGAGGGAAACCATACCCACAACCTTAAGCCTAGCTGCACCGTTATGTTTGAAAGGAGTGCATTTTTGGACCGGTATGGATAAATCTAAAGACTGCTCTTATGGTATGGCTGGCTAACTATACTGAATACCATTTTTCTGTATCTTTCCCAAGTATAGGCACATAAAAGTATATTTGCCCAATAAAACTTTTTGGTAATTATAAGTTCGATTTTAAGTAAGGTATTACAAAATAGAATAACAGTATAGCAGCAGTATTGCCATACCACTTATGAATCATACATTTTTTATTATATATTTTTATATTATCAATTTTGTGAATTTATTATTATTATTAAATTAATGCCCTACTAAATTATTAATTTTAGATCTTTTCCCTCCCCTGGTTGCATCCAGAGAAAGGCCATTTTTTCCTTCGCAGTTGCGTCCAGAGGAAGGGAATTTTTTTTTTGAAATATTGAATATTTTTTACACCAGTTTTATAAAACTAGTGCTAACATGAAAACCGGTGATATTTTAGCACCAATTTCAAAAAAATCGATGCTAACTAAAAAAATGGTGCTAAATGCAGTCACCGGCTACATGGGCATCGATTTTTTTAAATCGGTGTCCAAAAAAGGCGGTGCTAAATGTAGCACCGATTTTCATAAAATTGGTGAAATCTTTTCACCGGCTATTTGGGCACCGGTTTTTTGGGGCTCAAAAAACCAGTGCTAGGGCTGAAAAAACCTGGTGCTAAAGGGTATGTCCTGTGGTAGTGCCCTCAGACCCTATTTCCGGTATTGACTTTCATTTTCCAGAGTTGATTGTATGTAAAATGTCCAAAATATCTTTAGTGTTAAAATATGAATTTGAGTTGACAAATTTACCCTTAGAGTTTGCCGGACCCCCGTCGGACCGCTGATAGGGTTATATCAGTACATTCTTAAAACTTGTAGGGTTATATCAGCACACTCGTAAATGGGTAAAATTGACTTTTCCATCGAATCCGGCCTTCAGATGTTGGAAAATGTTATATTGGTACTTACATCAACTAGGTAGGGTTATATCTGTACTTTCAGTTATCAAAAGGTTATATTGGCACTTATGTCAAGTATGTAGGGTTATAAAGGCTCTTTACCTATTGTTCTTTGTATGGTTGAATGACAGAAAAAGTAAAATTAAAATGTCTTGTACTCCCTCCGGATTTTTAACATTGACTCACTTTCCTTTTTGGGATGATTTTTAATATTGGTTCATTCCCTTTTTTGGCAAATTCTAGGTTGTTTTCATCCACACAATTTACTTTTTACTCTTTCAATGTATTCTCAACCACTAATTTTACCTTGCTAAATCCATGTGCCAAAAGTAAGTGAGTGAATGTTAGTAAACCGGGGAGAGTAGCACTTCTCAATCAGCTCTATGATTCAACTTGTCTACCACCTTCTCTTGAGCTTATTTATTGTGATGGCTTCCTTTCTCTATTGTATCAATAGTGGTACTGTTCTGCATCAAATGACATCTTAATTTGTCTTTAAAAACTGGTGTGTAATTTTGTTCTTAATCCAGCCGCCCATGAGTGATGAACACATGTTGGTCTCGATTGAAGGCTCAACTGGAAGAAAAAGAATGTTTATCAGTTAAATAATGAAGTTTTTCCCCAATTGTTTGGGATATATATGTTGAAAATTAAACTTGATTTTGGGTTTAGCCTAAATAACATTCTTAGTGACCCATTATCTAGAAGAAGTCCAAAGAAGTCTTAAAAAGTTTGGAAGATTCTAGAGTAGGTTCTAGATTATCTCTAGAATATGTAGATTGTGATGGAATTGTGGAGAGAATTCTAGAGAGCTAATTGTAGCCATTAGATTAGAGTTGGTATGGCAAGATCTTAGTCATTGGTTAGGGGATGTCACTAGTATAAATAGGGATGATGTAGTAGAGTTTCAAAAAAGCCAAAAATAATAGAAGCCTTCTCCTTTTAAAAATTATCTCTTCCTCCAAGTTTTCCATTTTCCCCCAAACTTTCTAAACCCTTCTTCAACCATCTAAAGTCTCCTCCCAACGACGTAGTATCAGATCTATTCTCCCCAACAAAGTGGTATCAGAGCTATTCCCTCCCAACAATATATTAAGAGCCCCTTTCTTCATGCGCTGAGACTTGTTTTATTTATCGCTTTGGCAACTGCGATAAACATTTTACTCATTTTTCTTGAAGCTTTGATGTGCAATAATGTGGAAGGCCTAAAATAGTCGAATATGCTGTTAGCTTTAATTTATGTTTTGGGAATGTCACATATACTGCTGTTACAGAATTTCAGCGAGTCTTTTGACATTGTTTATGCCTTCAGCTATTATTTCTTATCTCGTTTTCGTATTCTTGGATTTGGTTGTTTCTTTTATGTAGCCAATATCATGTCAATTGAATGTAATGTATCCATTAGGCGTCTCTTGTCTTCTCCCGGCACTTACTAATAGAAATGGTTCCAAACCATTTTGTTGCCAAAGCCCGTCGTCCGTCGTCGGGGGCGTTTTTGTATTTTGCATTTTGGTGGCAGCCCAAAACGATGTCGTTTTGGGCTGCCCTATTTAAGCCTCTACACAGTTTTTGCCCTTCTTCCAATTCACTTTCTCCTTCCAGACATCGATCCAAATCCGGAGCTTTGATTTTCTTCCTCTTCATCATCATTGATATGATCTGCTCCTCTAATTCCTGGCTGCAATTGTGGGTCCTATCGTCCGATTTTCCCTTCCCCTTGCTTCTTAGTTCCAATTTTCCCTTGCTTCTCAGTTCCAATTTTCCCTTCTATACCTTTCCCACTTGAGGAATCCCTTCAAACCCAGCAACCGAATCTACAGTTCTTGGGATTTAAGCTTTTCTTGTCGATTCAGAATCGCCTTTTAATTTTTTCTGAAGTCCCAAAACCCTATTAATATAGGAGCGCGGCTGAGCGATAATGGTGCGTGTCGGTCGTGCGATTTCAACGGTGGAGTGAAGTGGTGCAGTACTTTCGTGATGTATTGATGAGGAGTCAATCCAAACTTTGGATGCCAAGGTGAGTCTTAGTGTGTGATATGTACAGGTTGCATTTTTTTTATCCAGAATGGATTCCTTTTTGTACTTATTAATGGCTTACAAACTTATGATTAACAGACTGGATGCTGGAAAATGAGAACATGATCTCATATTTTTAGAAGTATTGTGCCTAAGGTTTGATATGGAAATTTCGTAATGGTTTCCTCTTTTGTAATATGTCAGTGGCCATGTATAATATGTCGGGAGCTCCGGAATGAGCATCATATGAAGGCTTTCGGTTTACAGGTACTAGGCACTTGTTCATTCTGTTACTGAAATGGCGCTGCTTATTGGCTCTTTAGTACTTTAGTCTGGTGATTTTCGGTATCTTTTGATGTTCTCTTAAATTGATGTTGGACCTTAATTGTAGGTGGAAGCTGCCGGATATGATAGACAAGGTGTCGATGATCATGCGAGCAATTTGGCATCGAAAATTAGGAATAATTTGACCAATTCAATGAAAGCTCTTGGTGTTAATATATTGACATGGGTCGGGATAGTTTTGGTAAGTTTAGTTATTATTGAAAATTTACCATGGTATATTGATGTTCTTGGTTGATAAGAGTCATGTTGAATCATTGATAATATTGCCTTTCAGTTTATCACAGGCATAATGACTTTAATTTGTTCTGACTTTTAATTTGCTGATCATTCTTTCTAAATTCTGTTTCAGCACATTCAGAAGATGCTTTCTGGAGATACAGCTTTTATTGCTAAAACTAGGGACTCATGGTTCAACTATCTGAAGCTGAAATTGCCCCATGGATGCGGGTAAGTCCGGGTTTGGGTTCGAGTTCAATTCAGCTTCCTCTGATTCAGTTCGCTTCTTGGATGGGTGGCGATCCTCATGTTTCTCCTCCTTGATCTTTGGACTTACTGAATGTTATTTATCATGCAGGATGGAGAGCACTGCAGGATGACAGCAGGATGAGGTAGCTGGATAATGATACCTGTCTCTAGCATAAGAAATTTTGGAAAGAGCACTGCAAATTACAAAATCAATCAACCATAAGGGAGTCAATGTCATAGCTTAAAGCCATGGTTTCCTTTTCCCTTTTATGAGATCTGATCCTTGCCTCATTCTGTTTATGGGTTTTCCAGTGAAAGAAAAAGAAGTAACAGCTCCAGAAGTTACTGATGGTTTTCCAGTGAAAGAAAAAGAAGTAACCGCTCCTGAGGTTACTGAAGTTGAAGTGGAAGAGAATAAAAAGCGGCATCTCAATGTTGTATTCATTGGTCATGTTGGTAAGATAATTTATTTTCTTGTGGTCTATCTTCATTTAGTCACTAAGGATTTATTTGGAACTATTTTAGCTGGCAATATTGTTGGCTGTTGCTATTGATTCCAGTATAGTAGCCGAATGTGTAAATTGTTTGAATTATCTAATTTGACAACCCTAACCTAACCTGCTTGACTTCAATCACTTTGTATCCTACTCTCTCTTGACTTCATACTTTGTATTTGTGTGATTGCAGTCTTTATGGAACCCATGAAGACACATTTGTCATACCTTGTTTCTTTATTTGGAAGAAATGTTTTCTTAATGTTTTGGCTGGTTTAGAGCACATTATTATTACTTTGACTCTTTTGGATTTCAGGCTTTTGCCTAAAGTTGCTTTGATATGATATCATTAGACCTAATGTTATATTACTGAAATAGTTTTAAATATCCTACAGCTCATGTTTCTTTTCATATGCAGATGCTGGAAAATCAATTACGGGGGGTCAAATTTTGTTTTTAAGCGGTCAAGTTGATGATCGGACAATTCAGAAGTATGAAAAGGAGGCCAAGGACAAAAGCAGGGTTTGGTTCCTAACTGGTCAATCCTGCATGGTTTGGTTCCAAGTTTGGTTGTTTTATTGTTCTCCCTCAGTATCTGTTATTCATTGTGAAGCATAGTTTAATCATTGCTATTATAAACACCACTCTTATGTATGAGGTTTGCCTTGATTCAAATGTTTCTTAATAAGTTTGAAGATATTATGTTAGAAACCTCTTAATTTGTGGAATAACAGTCACATTCTCCGTAACCAATTTCTACTACCTTTACAGTGGAGTTCTATTTTCCATAAGCTATTACTTATGTATAATGTTTTGTGCTGGGTATTGTTCTCTGTTGATAGTTATTCCTGTGAAATTAGTTGCAACAGTGAGTAGTAAAGTTTGTGATATGTAGGGATCTCTCTGCAACAATTGATTTGTAGTATATACTGACTGAATCAATTTGTAGTATATACTGAATAATTTCATGTCTTAATCCAGGATAATGGTCAAATGTATGACGAATTTGGTAATCTTAAAAAGGAATTTCGTGCTAAACTGCAACAAACTGAAGCTGGTCAGAAAGTTCCTGGTGTTGGACGTGCTGAATAGGATGTTGATGAACTTGGTAATATATTATATTTGTTGTACTAATTTTTAAATACGAGCAAAGTCATTAGTGTTCATGTAAAGCCCAAACATAAGAAAGCATCTTTCTGTGGCATCTCTGGTTGACATGAATAGTTTTACTGTAAATCCTTCATATAATTAAGCAATTGCATACATGGTTATTTGAATGGTTAATAACATACAGTGTGGTTGTTTTATGACATGGTTACTAAGTGTGATTTGGTGAATGGTTTATTCACAACCGTGTGATTGTGATTTCGACGCCATCAAAATTTGATCTTGGTTTCATTTACAGGGACGCAGAGATTCTCAAGTTGGTTACTCGAGTCAATCAGCTCAAGGATTTTGGTGGGTGTGGTTTCCATAATGTGTTTTCTCAAGAATCAAGGATTCGAGAATGATCTGAATGTGTGTTTTGTTATTGTGTTAGCTCAATTGTTGGAGAGTGCTTGTGAAGTACTGCCTACGGTGGTTGTGATATCGGGAAAGGAGTATGAAAAAGAGATGCAGGAGTATAGCAAATTCATCCAAAAAAAATTGGAAGAAAGAGAGTTTTTAAAAGTAGCAGGAAGAAAAGGATGATGACTCAATTATTCATTATTTTTATTCTATAGCATAATATTTTGATTAATTTTGTCTTTTGACCATTATTTGTAAAGCTAAACAAACACAATATATTAGTTCACTAATTGGATTCATTTAAATATTTTTATATAATAGATTAATGTTTCTTATTTTGTTTTTTATAATTTCAAACTTTATTAACATAAGTGTTTTAATAATGTTAAATTAGTAATTAAATAAGTAATTTTAAAAAAGGATTAACTGATACTTTTATTTATTTACTTATAAATAACATACACAATGCTTTATAATTAAGTTTTTTTGAAAACTATAATTAAGTTTTAACAACACTTTGAACTTACTTCACATTTTCTTTTGTGGGAACAAAAATATGATCCTAAAACACTTTAATATTTTTAGAAATAAATATTTATTAATTAAAAAGTGTGGTAATAAGATTTTTTTACCACATTTTCACTTTTATGTGAATCTCACTATATATATGTTGAATGGAGACTTAATTGTGCTACATACATTATTGTCTACATAACATTAATTTCTATACACAATCATATAGTGTTGGGACATAGTGTTTACATAATGTCCCAATATTTCCATTTAATGACATAATTTTTGTATTGTTTTTATATCTATTCTATAAAAACACAAATTTTGAAAGTTCAATTCTAGTAATAAACACAATGTCATAAAATCCCTCTGTTATCACACCGATTCGGTTCAGATCAATATTTTGCGGGTCAGGATTGGGTTCGGGTTGAGTTCGGTTCGGTTCGAGTTCGGGTCAATATTTTGCGGGTCAGGATCGGGTTCGGGTTGAGTTCGGTTCAGGTCAGGGTCGGGTTCAGTTCAATATTTTACGGGTCAGGATCGGGTTCGGGTTGAGTTCGGGTCGGTTCGGGTCAATATTTTGCGGGTCAGGATCGGGTTCGGGTTGAGTTCGGTCGGGTCAGGTTCGGGTTCTGCTCAATATTTTACGGGTCAGGATCGGATTCGGGTTGAGTTTGGTTCGGGTCGGGTTCGGGTCAATATTTTGTGGGTCATGATCGGGTTCGGGTTGAGTTCGGTCGGGTCGGTTCGGGTCGGGTCAGAGATTCGGGTCAGGAATTGACAGCTCTAAATATATCACATAGTAGGTATTTTGGCTAGTACATAGTAGTGTATCACATTAATGTAAATTAAGCTCCGAAGTGGTTAGGCAAAATAATATATTTCACTATATTAGGTAACATTCATTATAATATAGATAATTAAAAAATAAGAAAAAAGCTTGGTTAGGTAGGAGTGGTTATCAATGTGAGAGAGGTAAAGAATTAGAGATTCGGTAGAGAACGAGATGGTGATTCATTGCAAAGAAACTGAGAATTGGAGGTTCGTGAGAAAAATCGGACGAATGTGGTTTCGCGAGGATGGTTTGGGAAGAGGCATCATGCATGGTCTAATGGTGGGTGGGAAAGGGGTGGGCTTGCGGCAGGTTTTTTTTTTCCGGGGGGAGTGTTAGCAGTCGAGAACCCATATTGGTTGTCAGGGGATGGTGAAGAGGTTCGATAGACCAGTAAAGGGTGGCATGTTGGGTTCGGGGAGGCGAGGTGCTAGAGAGGTGGTATAGAGGTGGTGGGTGGGGCACGGGGCAGTGAGGTGAGAGAGGGGTTCAATGGATGAGGATGGTGAGAATGTCTGGAAGATTCCGGTTGGAGAAGGGGTGATTGCAGATTGTGGTAGGGGGTTGGGTGTTATTCAATTTAACTTTTTACAAAATTTAAAAGTAATATATATATATATATATATATATATATAAAGATGTAATGTAGTAAAATGTAGGGCGTGATTTAGTAGCATTCAAAAGATATTAATATTGACTAAGATTGACAATCAAGCTGGGACAAATTCAAGCTTAGTATTTCTAATTGGGCATGAAGTTGAAATCACATTTTAAGCAAGCGTCGAGCCCGATCTCAAATTTAAGAATTTTAGCAGAGTCGAGTTTGAGCTTATCAATATTCAGATTCAACTCGATATCATATCTAGCAGCGACTTATATTAAATATCCTAAGCCAAGTTAAATTGAGTTGAAACTCATTGATTTAGTAGTTTTTAATATGTGGTTTTGGTGAATATTAACATCTGATTGAGTTGATTTTAACTCATAGATTATCTGCATTGTATAATGTTATCAGTTATCACTTTTTTTAAATAAAAAAACTATGTTAAAACCTAAAATCAGATTAAAAAAATCTTCGTTCTATTAAAACTACACTAAAACAAAATGTGAAAATGATAAAAACTAAAACATTTTACAACGTTCAAATGTTTAAGTTGATATTCACTTTAAGAGTTTGAAGTTTGCCACGATATTTTTAAATTTGTCCTTTAAACACGTTTACTTTTTTTATTTATGTTTTGAAAATTTATTTTCCAATTACAAGTAGAGTGCGCCTCTTGATAGACGGTCTTTCCATAAGTCATGGAAAGACCAAGGTTTAAAGTGTAAATTTGAAGAAATCAAAATAAAATTTTCGGG
>JAUOBV010005580.1:0-15106 GCA_032360425.1 Rubia occidens
TTCTCTGTGGACGACCCCGACTTGCCAAACTATCTACTTAGTTGTATTTAGTGAGCAATAGGGCTTATAAATTACATATTTGAGAGGTACGGCAACGACCTCCCATGTTCCTATTTTTTTCATATTGAATTGTTGTTGTGCAAGTGATGATAAAATAGACAGGGACGTCAGAATTCCTACGGGATATGATCGAGTTGTCAAATGGGAATCTCTCTGATGCACTTTTAATTTTTATCATTTTTTATCAAGCTGTCTAGGAAGTAATCCTAGTTTGTTGTTCTTTATTCAAATGTTTGTCTTTGTACTTAAAATATGTGCATTTAGACTGTTTGGTTCTTATTCCAATATTCTAAAAGTGATTTTTTGCTATTGTTTGGTACAGTTTTGGAAGTGCTGGGAGATATGACACCAACTGTGTTGAAGTCTACGATGAGGTTGAAAGGTAATTTAAAATGTGACTCTTACGTAGCTGTAAAATGTGACTAGGTTTAGACATGAGAGTTGATGATCTAAATCTGGTTAAGTTTTGCTGATTCTTTCAACCATGACAAGTTTGACTAATTAATCTTTAGTTTGGGGCGTAGGTTATGAAGGAAATATTTAAATTTCTAGGGTCAAAAGTATGAATGAGGTTCCTTCCAAGAAAAAAATTGGTCGTCATGCAAATGAAACTTGTAACTCAATCGAGTGTTCTATTTTTTGTCCTTTTGCTTCCCTACATTTTTTAAACAAACTTAAAAGGATGGCTTAACAATTTGTAGTTATTTGTTACAAATAAGTTCAATTTTTTTTATCCTATTCTACTGTACATATAGGTTTTGATTCCTTGTGTATTTGTAGTTATAGTTCTGCATTGTTCACTTTCTGAACCTCAACTGTACATATAGGTTTTGATCCCTTGTGTTTTAATCATAGAACATAAAAGAAGTTTCCCTAAAATTTCATTCTCTATGCCAAGTTTCTCAAAAGATACTTAGCTTAATCCGCAAGAAAGTATACAACCTGGCACCAT
Organism: Rubia occidens; assembly: GCA_032360425.1. Lineage (NCBI taxonomy): Eukaryota > Viridiplantae > Streptophyta > Magnoliopsida > Gentianales > Rubiaceae > Rubia > Rubia occidens. Next base: position 1,013 of record JAUOBV010005580.1, read on the forward strand.
AAACATCCTAACCGATCTTAACTGTTACAAAGTATAAAGAGCAAAGTTTGTTGCAGCTTCAGTTTCTCTATTTCATTACTGACGGTGAAAGAATACCATGCTAAATATTGACGTGCATGAAGATGGAAGCCTTAATCATGTTAGGTATTATTAGCCATTTTTTACGAATCTCTATCAACTGAATGTGATCTGCAAGTTTGGGGCATCACTGCTCCTCTGTAAGCTCTATAGATATAGCCCACAAAATTCAAGTCCCCCTTCAAACCATTCCAAGTAAACCATGATTTCAATAAAACTCATCTCCTCTGTGATCCATGTCCTTATAGAAGGCTCATTGATGGATTATTATACTTGTCCTTAACCTGGACAGATTTTTGGTGTACCTTTTATAACAATTCCTGACAACTGGTTCTTGTAGGATTTCATATAGATTTTAATTAGTCATTCATGATTACTGGTTATTCAATTATTTTATTTTCTGGTGGTATTGGGTGATAGTTTAACTTCTTTAGGTTGTTAGATGTTGATGGTGTATTAGGTGATGATTAAGTTTTTTTAGGTTGATTGATTTTATATTCTGGTAATCAGCTAAAGATTGGTATTTTGTAACTGTCTCTTTTATTTATATTTGGTATATGTATGAGTTAGTGATTTCCATCCTCTGTTCAGCTAGCTTATAGAGTATTAAAACAGTTTTTGTATTTGGTTTTGCTGATATGCTGTATAAATGTGCATGTATTTAGGCTTTAGACAAGATCAGAATTGAAAGACTGATTGTGCTTATATGATTGACTAAGGTGCACATTTGTTGTGTTCGTAAGAATGACATACCTGGAACTGCTGTAACCAAAAGTAATATATCTGCCGAATGATGTAATCTCTTTAGCGTTGTGATTGTTAATGTATGAACTTGCTTAGGTTGATCCGATTAAATTCATGCATTTCATAGCCAAATTATGTCAGCATGCTCAGCGCTAATTCTTTGCTATCATAACTGTAATATAGCTATTTTGACATACTGTGAACTTCATGTAACTCTCCCGCTGTACAATAAATGTGAGATTCATATATTCCATGAAGTTTGTACTTTATGTTATCTGCTTAAGATTATGAAACCATGGATAGGAAATCATGAATGCTTAAAATTATGTGTTTGTGAAATCATGGATAGGAAAATAAATAAATCTCTCTAACTTGTGTTTGCTGTACGAAAACCTTTTAAGATGAATGACAAGCACTTCAGTTCCTTGCTTTGTAAAATTCTCTTAGTTCCTTGTTTATGTTCCTTTTCACTGTTAGTTCGTTGTTATTGCAAGCCTCATAGCTAGGAATGCAAATGGATCTTTAGTTCACAGTTTCTGCATTCTATTGACCGCTCTCTCCCTTCTTCATGCAAAAATTAATACAACCAGACTTGGTTTAATAATTGTTGCAAATATGAATATTGTTCCAGTGTGTAATGAAAATTTGGATTGCTTCAACATAAGTACATCAATTAGTCCAGTAGCCCCGCCATTAGTAATGCCCTGAGGATGAAGAGAGTGGTTTCCATGTTGTCCAAATCAGTTGAATGGGGATGAAATTCCAATCATTTGAAGAATGATTTCTGTTCTACAAACACTATGCTTCGACTTGTGGTTTCAATACAAGATTATCGACAGCAAGAAGGAACAAAGAGGGGGTAGTAATTATGAAATATTGTTTGTGCAATAAAGTTGAGTTCAAAGTGAACCACTTGGAGAATAAAGAGAATCAGTCCAAAAGTAAGGAGTTGGAAGCAACTGAGCCTAGTAGAAGAAGATGATTGGTGACTCAAGTGGGGTGCAAAGCTCAGTTAGTTATTCAACTACAAAACGAAGGTGATTATTCAGTTATAAGCTTTCATGAAGGACACAACCACCCTCTTGCCACTCCAAGCACCAGAAAATTAGAAAAGCAAGGCCGAAAGTTGACAATTTTTCACAAGAAGATGATATTGGACAACTCAAGGTTAAACATTGGATTGAAAACTACTTTTAGAGTTATTAAGGAGCATGTTGGTGGATATGATAACGTAGGTTCTTTGAAACAGTATTTCAATAACTTTTAACAAATTTGAAAGCATACATTGAAGCTTCAGATGCTCAGATGTTTGTTGACAACTTCAAAATGAAAAAGTTTATATGGAGTGCCTTATTCTTTGAGTTTGAGATGGATGAAGATTCATGTTTTACTAAGGCTTTTTGGGCATATTCGATGTGTATAAAAAATTATTCTATCTTTGGTGATATGATTTCTTTTGATACCACTTACAACACCAAAGGATACAACATTATTTTTTGACCATTTATTTGGGTCGACTATCACAAGAAATGCATCCCATTTGGGGCAGTATTTATTGCCATTGGCTCTTTCGAGTGGATATTCAAAACTTTCATGAAGGCTATGGGAGGTCGTGCACCTACTTTCTTGATAACGGATCCATATTTATCTATGAAAGTTGCAATAAGTAATGTGGTTGAGAAGACAGCACAAATTTTGTATGTGTAATATTATGAAGAAGATGCCAGACAAGGTTTTTTTGACCATTTATTTTTAAAGTCATATTACTTTTTTCTAACATGTTATTTTTTAAAAAAATTTAAATTTAAGATCACTTCTACTTCATTTTAATTTTTTTTTAAAATGCCACTACCAATTTGTGTAATTACTTTAATTAATGTTTGTGTAGGTGAATCGGGTGATTTTGAAAGACACTGACGTTTTGGCTAAGATAATTGCTTGTGTGTGGAATTTGGAGAAGGAGCCGAAGGAATTTGAGAAGCAATGACATGCAGTGCTTGAGGAATACGAATTGATAAGACATGATTAGCTTTGCTACATGTTCGAGATCAGGCGTACGTGGATTCCTGCATATTTCGGATATTTCTTTTTAGGAACCATAATGAGAACAACTTCAAGGTCAAAAAATGAGAATAATTTTTTCACCTGATTTACTAATCCGCATATGACTCTCGTTGAATTTTATGCAATATGTGACGGTGATAGATTCTCAAAGACATACACAAGGTTAGAATGATAGTGATTCAAGAAAAAAATCTGTAGAATGCAAGACACCATTGAGAATTGAGAAGTTGGCCTCAGAGGTTCTCACTAACAAAATGTTTTATGAATTCCATGCAAAAGTTTTTGCAGCTTTTTTTTATTGTAATGTTGAAGAGCTTAGGGCTGAAAACGAATTGGACATTTCCAAAATCAAAGAAGTCAACCGTAGCAGGACCAATCTGGAGACAAAGTGTTCTTGTAATATATTTGAGAGGATGGGTCTACCTTGTAGACGCATGATTTGGTTATGGAAAGGAAAGAATATTGATCCAATTGTTAACAAGTATTTGCTCAAGAGATGGACTAAAATGGTAATGAAAACACCTGTTTTTGGCTTAGAAGATGGTATTTTGGAGGAATGTACCTCTTCAATGGATAGGGAGAAGGTTTTGAATGATTTATAGTCGGAGATATTTAGTTGTGTGAGATTGGTAGAAAACTGTGAAGAAGATATTGTTTATCTCATGGAAAGCTTCTGAGCTGTGAGTTGAATATGGGATAAAAAAATATCTATGAAAAAAGCTCCAACCAATATGCAACACCTAGACCTTCTCCTTGGATCAAAAGCCTCAAGTGAAATTCATGTCAACCCTCCAAAAGTTAAAAATAAATAAATAAGGGCAACAGAAGTGGTGGAGAACGATTTAAAGGGGTAAAGGAAAAGGTGATTGAGCAGCGCCAGAAAAACAAGAGATTATGCAAGGCTTGTAGGGAGTTAGCATACCATGATATTAGAAATTGCCCACACAAGAAGGCTTCTAAGTTAAATTAATTATTTTTTCATATTAGAATTGAGTTGAATGTTTATATTGTGTTGTTATATTGTTTCTTGGTGGGATTGTAAATTTTGTGACTAGATAAATTTTATGTAGGTTCAAGAGCAATTTGAAGAGCAAAACAATAGCAATGATCAATGAAAGAACAAGGTATGTTTTACATGTTTTCTACCTCCTGTTTGTGTAAAGATAGCTCTTTTACTGCCTTTGACTGGCTTAGTATATGTGCATTGTTGGATTACTATACACATTTTATATATTGTATGGAGCTTTCAAACTTGGTATGATATAAAACTTGTTTGTGGTTATTTTAGGTGAGTAAGGTTAATATGTTTGATGGAGTAACTGTTATGCGAATTGAAAAGGTTAAGGATCAAATTTTATTTGGTTAGTCTTATTACTTTTACCATTTTACTATTGTTGGTTTGTTTAGGACCTTGATTGACCCACTATGTATATGGGTACAGATTGGTATTTTAATCTTTAATCTTAATCTTATAATTTCAATGTTTATTATGGAACTAATGTTTAGGAAGGAATGGTGTGTTGAATAGTTTCTGCTACTGTTGTGTCATACTTTCTTTTCTGTATAGGATGCTCTCTCGTTCCTTTTTTCTTCTTTATAAAGAACAAAGTTTGTTGCAGCTTCAGCTTCTCCGTTTCATTACTGACAGTGAAACTATTTGTTTATTTACAGGTGTGTCATGGTGTGTCGATGACAAGGTACCTGGGCTGAAGAGGAGAACGGTGAAAGGAGATCCTTTACCTTAATGCATTTTAGAACAAAGTCAAGGAATAGCTTATCTATAGAGATTTTTATTTTTTATGCAAGAAAGCTTTTCATTGTGTATAAAGTGTAGGTGCTTAACCTCATGCTTGTAGATGTTTTTAAAATGCATTGAGGGTGTTTGAACTTATATTTGTTGGGTCTTTGAGTGTGTGATGAATGTGTTTGAACTAATGTGTGTGCGTGGTTTAAGGTGTACGTGCTTGAAACTATAAGTTCTTTTGAGAAACTAAGTGGTATGTAGGCACTAAACAAGAAACCAAGGGGCATAATTGCACTTTACTCAATAAATTAACTTGCATGTTAAATGTGCTTCAATAATAAATTGTTGGTGCTTTAAGTATAGCTTATAGGTGCTTGAATAAATACTAGTAGGTATTTAAAAAAAATTAGCACCGTATAAAAAGTTTCACATTTAAAATATAAATTATATTATAATTTAAAAATAATATTATATTCAAATAAAAATGCAATATGTAAAATAAAATGTACATGAATTATTCTATAATTCATGCGAATAGGTGCTTCAACTTTTGTATGTAGGTACTTCTAAGTTGTGTTGTAGGTGCTTCAACATCTATTTGTTTGGGCTTTGAGTGCTTCACAAAGGCATTTAGAATTCTTTTATTTTTATTTTTTGAGCATTTTTTTATGGAAGGTGTTTCCATCAATGTTTGTAAGTGCTTTAAGTTAAGGGTGTGAGTGCTTGTCAAATGTATTTTTGGTGCTTCAATAATTTTGGCAAGTTTGTTTATTCTTTTAAATTTTATTGAGCATAGGTGCTTCTGTTAATATTTTTTAGGTGCTTTAAATTAATGGTGTCGTTGCTTCAAAATAGTATTTTCGGTAATTTAAGAATTTCGTACAAATTTGTTTAAATTTTATGAAGCATAAAGTGTAAGTGCTTCAAGTTATGTCAGTAGGTGCTTTAAAATAAGTGTGTGGGTGCATGAAAATTATAATTTTAGTGTTTTGAAATATTTATTGGTTGGGCCTTTTCCATGGAAGGTGCTTCTATTAATGTTTGTAGGTGCTTTCAGTTAAAGATGTGAGTGCTTGTCAATTTTGGACACCTTTTCTCAAGGGAGAGCATTCTTTGCTTCATCTTATGTGATTTTCAGCTCATAACCTCCAATTATGGGTAAATTTCTATACTTTGTGTTTCCTTACTTTGTTTAGCATGATTTTTTTTGTATGTGGGAACTAGGAGTTCAATTTATTTTCATGTTTTAGGGAATTAACTTGGTTGTATTCATGTTTTTTTGTCAAACTAGATGTGAGGGAAGTTTATGAGCTATGTTTTGAGATGACATGATTTTCAATGTTTTGTATGTTTAGGAAGAATGGTTCATGTTACATGATTTTTTATACATATGCTTGTGTATTCTTCCCATTACCATTTTCTCCTTTTGTGGTAGAATGGTTCCTAAAAAAAGTAGGCCGGATTGAGGAACAACCTCCCAAAGTGATAAAGGGAAAGGGTCAACCAAAGTTGGGACACAAGAGCCGACCACTCCCTTTCTTCCCAACCCTACCATTGATAATGAGTTCATTGGATTCGCTAACATTACCGAGTGTGCGTCCCGGAAATGGAAATACCTCAGTAGGCCAAAGAGGATCATCGTGGAGACAAAGTTCGTGTGCAAGGAGACCTTGGTAGCACTAGGCCTACTTGAACCCATAACCTACTTGCTAGGTCGGATAGGCCTAGAGGGCTTCCTAGACAGCACTCAAAGACATACGTTAGGTGGACCTTGGAATTTTTGGAAACTGTGGACCAAACATCAGAATGTAATGGGAAGAGGAATACAACTTTCCATTTGGACAACAAGGAATACTCAATTACTCAATAGGAGGTCTCTAGAGTATTCAGAGAGAATTAAGGGATAAAAGTCACAAATAGTCACCGACAGGGGCTTTCTTTCTTGTTCAGCAGCATTTGGCGAAACTTAACATGAGAGGATAGGAACCCTTGGGAAAGAGTACCGCATTAACATAGCTTTACGGTATGTGCATTGGCTCTAATCCATAGGTGTTCTTTGCGACTGAGAGATTTTTAAATGCCCCAATTGAGACGTGCAAATCCTTTAGGCGATAACTTAGGAGGGAAACATCTACCACAACTTCATTGAGACTTTTTTGGAGGAATGCATAGCCGCGTCAAGATACCTATAGGAGGCATGATCGAGCTTTTGGTGCAATATATAGGACATTCGGCTCCCTCTTGCCTAGCTTTGGATAATTTAGATCATTCGAGGACAATGTACACCATGGATAAGTTGGCAATGATTGGCACCATTACCTCAGAGGATCAATTAATTTTTTATATGGTGGTGCCTCGATTTGCAACCTCATGATACTTTCGCAGCCCAACACCGCCTTGGAGGACCTCTTCTTATCTTCCGATTCGAGGTTTGATAAACCCTTCCACAACATCTTCTTGGCCCCGGACATGAACATTGAACAAGAATATGATTGAATTCCACCTAGAGTGCCACCTACTCGAGCCAGCCTATTGGCGGATTTCTTCGACCAATTTTACACATTTGGGGAATAACTCAGGAGTCAATCCAAATAGTGAAAGATGTTGATAACGCGGTAGGAGGGTTGGGTTTGAAAATGGAAGAATTCGGGACTGGGCTTAAAACTATGGTTGACACCACAAGAGCTTGGGAGTTAGATTGGATTCCATTGAGCGGAAAGTGAAAGAGGATTTTTCCATTGTTGAAAGGAGACCCGATGTACAAGAAGAAGCTATAGAGAAATTAATTGAGAGGATGCATGTTTAAAATCTTGAAGTTTTTCATGACCAAGTTCCCATTGAGAGACAAGTATTGAGGTAAGAAAAAAGGATAAAAAAGTGTGAGGCGTGACGCATGAGGGCGTCCTGGCCACTTCGGGGTCCCAACACCCTGCTCCACTTATTATTTTTACTTTTTATTATGCATTGGTGACAATTCAAGGTTTAAGTGTGGCAGAGGGAGCACGTAGGAACTTAGGAATTCTAACAAGATTCCATTGAGTTTTGGTGTTTTTTTTTCTTATCTTAATTGTAGTATCAAACCCACCTTTGGGGCGTTTTGTACTACACAAAAAAATTGAAAGGAAAAAAATTTATACCCGACTAAGTTAAAAACCTGAAAGGGCGATATCGAAAACAATGGGAAAGGTCCAGATAGGTTCAAAAACCTATGTAAAAGTGAGAGGCCTTGGTGTGGATAAAGGTGAGAAGTGAGCTCGAAAAGAAAAAATTTGTGGGATTCTAGTATGAAACCCCGAAAGGGATCTTAAGCAAAATAAGATAAATTGAAAAAAAGGATTCTATTGTTCTCTTTGATTGTCTTTTGGAAGTCCTTTTTGTAGAGTAAATTGGCTTCATACTCATATTTGTGAACTTCACCTTTTTTTTAATATGATTGGTTGGATAGGTTATCTTAGCTTCTTTGGGGGAATTGGGGTAGTATAGAAATAAATGTTGAATGTTTTGGGGAACTCTTTGCATTCTATGTTTGGCTTTGATCTTTGCTCGCTCTTGTTTACCCGAGAATGAGTAAATGTTTAAGTGTGGGGGAATTGACCAGCACCTAGGAGCATGTGTTAACCACCAAATTTAGCACACTTATCCATATCTTTTGTATGGTTGATTTTTAGGTTTAATTATAATTACATCACAAGGGGTTTGGATAGCCTTTGTTAGTTTTCTTGCCTACATCCCTCATTTTGTAGATTTATTTAGACCTAACAGACGTTATGTCGTTACAAGCATCTGGATCCTATTTTGTGAGATTCATTGTAGATTTCTCTTAAACACTTCGGAGTAGAAGACTATTCAGAAGAATGATAATAGATATTTGAAGGGCATTCACAAGGATGGTAGTAGATTGAAGCCCTTGCACTTAATCGTGATTGTAGATGGAAATGCGCCAGGGAGAGAGGAGTTGAAGCCCAAAAAGGTTGAAGATTGGCACGGAAGTGTTTAATTGCATGGCCCGTACCAGCCAAAATGGTGGTGCACCTAAGTAGGGGCACAAGCTGCATAAAATTACACAGCTCGCTCCATTCAAGAAAACCATGTGGGTAAGTATGAGCACGGTTCGTGTGCTTTTGTACGACCCATGCACCATGAAGATCATTTACTCGATGACTAGCCCTTGCCATGCGATATTTCACATGGCCACGCAATCTGAAAATCAAGAAATCAGCTCTTACCCGGGCCCTCAAGAAATCACTCGGGCCGCGCCAATTAGATAACTAAAATAATCTCACTCACTCATTCATTAAATATATTTTTAGTAAATTAATCTCAACCATGTGATTATGTTAGATGGATGGTTGAGATTTGGTGTTAAATTAGGTGTACAAAAAAAGGTGTTAATAGAACTCTTTCCTATATACATATAGGGAAGAGTTCTTTTATCACTATTATTTTAACACCTATTTTAACACCAAATTCCAACCATCCACTAATATGATCCAATGGTTGAGCCTATAGTGCAACGCATTAAATTAGGATGATATCGCATGACATGATCCTCTAGTCGCAAAAAATATTTTCTCTAAAATGATGAAATAAAATATAAATTTGAATCATTAACTTAGTTATCAATAGCATAATCGAATAATCAAATAGTCAATCAATGGCATAACCAATTTAGAATCAATGGCATAATCGAATAATCATAGAGTCCAAAATAAAAAAACAAAAGCCTATTCTTAAATCTGAAATGATGTTTTCCAATGATTATTATTATTGACCATGAAGAGAATAAATAGAGAGTACAAAGAATGAAAGTAGACTTGTTCTAATATAACTCTAACTAGTCCACAGGATAAAATCAAATCTAATCATCTAACTGATTAATTCCGACACTCCTCTTCAAGTGAAGCGTCGGATGTTCGCTGACGCACAGCTTGAATCTAAAAAACTCTAACAACGGACGAGAAATCCCCTTGGTGAAGATGTCGCTATCTGAAGAGAAGTAGGTACATGTGCAACTCGAAGTTTGTCGGAGGCCACCAACTCCCGAACAAAGTGATTATCGATGTTGATGTGCTTCGCCCGCTTATGAACCACTAGATTCGAGCCAAGAAGATAGCGTTACTGTTGTCACATAACATCAACTGTGGTCCGGACAAAGGAACTCGAAGATCAGGAAGCAAGTGAGTGAGCCAAACAACTTCTGAAGCAGTATTGGCTATAACTCTGTACTCAGACTCACTGCTGGAACGAGAAACTGTAAGCAGTTTCTTGGCGCTCCAGGAAACAAGATTCCCACAAAGAAAGAATGTATATCCATAAGTAGACTGGCGAGTCTCAAGACGGCGAGCCCAATCAGCATCAGAATACCCCAGTACCTCCGGAGAACTATCATCACGAAATGTGAGACCGAAATGAAGTGTACCTCGAACATAGCATAGAATCCACGTAACTGCTGCAAAATGATCATCCCTAGGGTCGTGAAGATACTGAATGACTGTGTTGACCGAGAAGGCCAAGTCTGGATGAGTGATGGTCAAGTATTAAAGAGCTCCAACAAGAGAACAATACAGGGTCAGATTCCTGAACGGTAGACTGGTCAAACTATGCAACGGAGATCTAGGAACAAAGGGCATGGAAATTGGTGTAGCGTCAGACATACCAGCTCGAGTCATAATGTCCCGAGCATACTTAACCTGACCAAGAAGTAAATCTGATGAAGTAGGTGAAACTTCAAGACCAAGGAAGTAATTGAGAGCACCGAGATTCTTGATCGCACCGAGACCATGAGCGATAATGTCAGAATAATCCTTCCGCTGAATAGCACCAGTAGCCGACACAGTAGTCTTCGGATGAGTGCGAGGCCTAGGTGGAGAGACTGGAGGTATAGGTAAAGCAGGATGCACCATAGTGGCCACTGTATAGTCTGATTCGACAGAGCAGACAGAACTTGGTGATGTAGTCGGTGAGGATGATAGCATCGATGAGCCAGGAGGACTGGAAACTGAAGTGACAAGCTTGCAGGAGGAGACGTCACAGTGGAAGGGGTAGGGATATGAACTGCTGTATTAGTGGGATCCAAAAAAGTAGAAACATCAATAGAAGATGGAGGTACTGAAGTAGAACCACCAGGATAAGGGAAGAAAGTGTCGTCAAACCGATCATGTCTGGTAACATATATCTTTCCAAAAGTAGGATCCAAAAATCGATATCCCTTGTACTGGGATTCATACCCAAGAAAGATACAGGGCAAAATGCGAGAAGCGAGTTTGTGAGCTGCATATGGATGAAGATAAGGGCACACACGACAACCAAATGCATGGAAGTTCATGTATATAGGAACCCGACCATTGATCACCTTATATGGTGATCGTCTGCAAAGGAAAGGAGTGGGCAGCTGATTTATAGTATGAGCAGCAGCAGCAAAAGCATGAGGCCAGTGAGAGAAAGGGACATGAGAGTGATATAACATTTATAGGCCAATCTTGATAATGTGGAGATGGTTTCGCTCAGCCCGATCATTCTGCTCATGAGTATACGGGAAAGAAATCTGACTGTGAATGCCCTTTGTCTGAAAGTGAGAGCGTAAGCAACCATTTACGAACTCAGTCCCCCCCATCACTCTGAAACACCTTAATGGTGGAAGAAAACTGGTTCTCCCCAAAAGCCTCAAAACGGTCAAAGACATCCCAAAATTCAGATTTACAGCACAGTGGGTAATACCACAAAAGTCGGGAATGATCATCGAGGAAAAGAGCATAGTAGAAGAAACCATCAGCAGAAAAAATAGGGGAGGGCCTCATAAGCCACGCTGAACTAAATCAAGTACCCTAGCAGCACGTTTATCATTTGTAGAAAAATATAAATGGTTCCCTTTAGCCTTTTCACATACATCACAAATGGTAGGTTTCGGCGAAATCGATGAGACAGATAAAGATCCAGAAGCTCGCAAACCAGATATAACAGAATGCGGTACATAACCAAGTCTAGCATGCCAGATTTCAAAATTCGTACGTGACTTATTTGATTCCATAGTAGATAACAAGGCTGATGCACCACAGTATAAAACATAAAGCCCATTTTCACTATGACCGTGACCCAAAGTCTCAATGGTAAGTTTATTCTGAATAGTAAATGAGCAATCATCAAAGCAAACAAGAACATTTAAATCCCGAGTTAATTTTCTAATCGAAAGAATTTTTTTAGTAATGTCAGGCACAATGAGCACATCGTGAAGAGACACGGATTTAGAAATCCTAGAATTCCCAATATGAGTAATAGGAAGTTGAGAACTATTACCAACATATACGATGGAAAAACCATGATAAGGTACGATATGATCAACAACAGCAGAGGATGATGCCATGTGTTTCGTGGCGCCAGAATGTACAATCCACTTAGAGCCAACTTGTCGTCGGTGATGAGAAAGGGCAGTAAATCTTGAATTATCACTCCATCGGGAATTAAAAAGAGCCATATCCACATGGGCAAAAAAAACCAGAAAAATTCTTCCCAAAGGAGAAAAATTCACCAGGTGCGTGATCTTAGGCACTGCAAGAGTAGCGCGTGAGGAGAACACGCTGATATTGCTGCAAGCGTGTGACATCACGCGCGAGAGGGAAGACACGCGCGATTGAATTGATACGCAACTGGCCTGTGTTCCCGGATTCAGGCACCTCTGAACAATTGAGAACGGACCGGATGGTGTACCTTTGAGGATGGTGATGGAGAATGGGGACCAGAAAACCAATCTAAGAGGAGCTCGATTGCCGAGAAAATTCACTGCTTGACTAAGAAGAAAACTGGAGCAAGTCGGAGAATCTGGAGAGCATGATAAACCCGCCAGAGAACTTGCAGAAGAGCGACGAGAAGATTGCTGGAGAGAACTTAGGCCAGACGTAACTGGGAATTCGCTTTGAACTTGACCGGAGTGTCGTCGGAGGATGCCGGAATTTGAACGGAAAAATGTGAGGAGGAAAGGATTTGGTTGCCGGAAGAGGTAGGGAATGGTAGAGGTCGAAAAATAATTTAGGGTTTAGGTTGGATCAGAACTTGCTCTGATACCATGAAATAATATTTTCCAGTAATAATATTATTGATCATGAAGATAATAAATAGAGAGTACAAAGCATGGAGGTAGACTAGTTCTAATATGACTCTAACTAGTCAACATGATAAAATCAAATCTAATCATCTAACTGTTTTATTCTGACAAACCCTAACCAAGATTTAGAAACAATTTGTTTTTATATTTCTTTTATATTTTAGCTCATTTAATCTTTTCTTTTACTATTTTTCGTTAAACTATGTTTTTGGGTAGCTTTGAGTTAGGAGAGAGGATATTGTTATACTGCCAAAAAGGTTAGGCCAAAAATAAATAAAAAATATCGATCTGATAACTTTTATTATCAAATTATAATAATCTATATTTTAAAATAGATTTTAAAAGTTTTTCAAAATTAAAGGAATCTCATTGTAATGAATAAAAATAAATATCAAATCACTTCATTAGAATTATAAAATGACTCCGATTTCAACATATACCACAATCACATAATCATGCACCATCACTTGAAGTCTTAATTTATTTCGCCTTCTCTTTCCACCAAAATCATCCATATCACCAATTTTCTCCTTATTGATTTTGTCGTCGTCATCATTGTGGAATCCATAGTTTTCTCGCTTCTTATACCGCGAGAGAAATCAATATTTCATTTGGTTCAGAAAGCCTACCAACTCGTAAAAATGTGTCAAATTCATAGTCAATTCCTTTAACTCTGAAACGGGTCCAGCCTGATAATTTCACTAGGGATAATAGTTGATGGTGCAGTGACGATGTTGAGTTCTAAAATAAGATGACATTCATAATGAAGATTTTGATACCTCACAGTTAATGTGAGTGTTTGAGTATCACGCGGTCGAATTTGGACATGATCCTCTTCTGATTCAGATCTTATGACCGCCTGAGCCACATGTCTCTAAATTTATAAATAAATCGACAATCTGATCTCAACTGTATTAAAACGTTCGAAAGAATTAAGGGTTACATGAATATTTTTTCTTTTTTACACTATTAAATGAAAGAGTTTTTAAAATTATTTCACTATCAGTCAACATTGACCAACATTAAATACAAACTCATATGAACCTAAACTTATATATTGGGAAAAAAATCTTATATTACATTGTCACGTACAAAGAAAATGGGAGCAATTTTTATAACAAGAAGTGATAAAAGAAAACCTTTCCATAATCTAAAGGTGGAGCAATTTTTATACTTCCCCGATTTCTTAATATTGTCTCCAAATCAAAGGCACATTTTTTAAGAAAATCAGTTTTTTAACAAAGTTTTATGGTGAGATTTGACATGTTTTGATTTTTTTTATAGCATTATGTAGAAGTAGTAGTACTATGAGTTGTAAAAGTCGTACTCCATCTGTCCCACCTGTATTTGCACATACACTATTCAT
>JAUOBV010005882.1:0-15096 GCA_032360425.1 Rubia occidens
GTTTTTGTATTCTCAATCTTCATTTATTAGGGAAATTATTTCATAATACATATTTTTTCACAATACACACATTTGTATGTATATATATATATATTTAATACACTTTACATTTTGGTTTATCTTTTCAATAACTTCATTTCATGATAATAAGTAAATCATATCATCTACTTATTCTTTCTTTTTTTTGACTCACTGCAATCAATCATTTTCACGTAATTTAATTTGCCTGCAAAAATATCTAAAATTACTATGTTAAAAAAATGTCGTAATAAATGGAGTGAATTTTATGTCTATATATATTTATAATAAATTTTAATATTTAGACAAAAATAAATATTAAATATAGCATTGAAATATTTTACTTGTAAATACTTTCAATGGTTTATTTAACACTTTATAAATTTTATTTGCAATTTTTATTAGAGTCCGTCTCTTGAAGACGGTCTTTTTATAAGTTTTGAAAAAATCAAATTTTAATTTGCAAATTAGAAGAAATCAAGATAAAAATTTTGGATTGCATTAGTCGAGTCATAAACTTAAACTACTGCACATTGCATAATAAATTTTTAACACTGTAACTAAAACATTTTACCTTTCTATAATTCCAATTCAACCTCATCTTTCCATATACCTATGGAAAAATGGTGTTTTCCAAGATTTTATCTATTTATACGACTTAATTTTATTTTTATTAACTAATATTTAAAAATAACATATTTTAGCACATACCAATATGTGTTTGGTAATCGTATTAAAAAGGAGTTCATCTCTTGAAATATTGCAACTGAAACCTTTTACCTATCTATAATTCTAATTCAACCCTATATTTCCATATGCCTAGGGAAAGATGGGCTTTCCCAAGACTTTGTCTATTTAGAGTTCGTCTTTTGAAAGACCATATTTTCATAAGTTATGAAAATACTAAGGTTTAAATTGCAAGTGGAAAAGTTTTGGGAACGAACGTCTTTCCATAAGCATATGGAAAGATGGTTTGAATTAGAATTATAGGAAGGTAAAAGGTTTTAGTTGCAATATTAAAAATTTATTTTGCAACATATAGTAGTTATAAATTTATGATCTGTTAAATGCAACCCGATAATTTTATTTTGATTTCTTTCCAAATTATAGTTTAAACCTTGGTTTTTCACAACTTATGGAAAGACCGTCTTTCAAGAGATTGACTCATTGTAAATTAGATAAAATCAAGATAAAATTTTTAGGTTGCATTAATCGGATCATAAACTTATAACTATTGCACGTTGCATACTAAATTTTTAATACAACTAAAATCTTTTATCATTCTATAATTCTATTTCAACTCCATCTTTTCATATACTTATGGAAAAACGGTCGTTTTCAAACTTGTCACGTAAAAATTAATGCATTGTAGTATATTATACTATAATTTTAATGTCAAATTTAGACTATCATAATTTTAATTTTCTTTAACATGTATAATTAATAGTTATAAAATATTGACAATTTAAAACTATATATTTTTTAATCTAAGTTGGTGAATTTTTTGATTAAAAATTAAAACTTATATTTTATATATTTATGATTCAGTCAAATAATCATTAATTATTGACAATATCCTTAATTTAAAAAATTAAGATCCAACATAGATAATTTTTTTATCATTATAAATGAGCTCCTCATTATATTTGACCGTGCATGCATGGTTCAACCAGTGGTGCTGTCGGAAATGATCAACATTTTATGGAGTACAATACTTGTTGACCACGAATATTTCCCCCGGTCTTCCCTAGAATTTTTAATTTAAAAAATAACATTCTCTAGAATGTCTTTTTTGGTCAAAATATAGCACATTGTTATCAATTAATCATCGCAAAAATTATTGGAAGAAGAAGAAAATAGATATCTATAGTTAGTAAAATATTTTTTTAAACACTGTAAAAAAAGTTTAATTAGTAAAAACTATCATCTAATTAAATATTTAAAAATGATTGTAAAAATTGTAATAATAATAGATATTTTTTATTATAAACCATGCAATGACACGATATTACAATTAAATCTTCAAAACTTACATCATTTTTCATATTATATGGAATCAGTATGCATGCAATGGTGATAACAATAATGTTATTCTTCAAAAGTGATGTTTGTTAATATATTTATCAATTAATTAAATTAAACTAAAAATATATATTTATTTATATAATATTATTCAAATTTACGTTTTGTACGGGTGTTAAGCAGTGTAAATAACACTTGCTAAAATTAACGCAAAGGTGAGTGACGCGTTGCCTCCAAAGCGAGGAACTGCATGGTTTCGATTAACTGGTGACGGATTGTAGTTCGGGTTATAGATGTTACGGCAAAAGAAGTACTTTCTTTGTCACAGTTCAAGTTGCACACTTTTTGATCAACTTTCTCAGACCATATTCGACCAACGATAACTTTATTTATGTATAATAATGGTGTATTAAAATTTGATGTTTAGAAAATATATCATGCAGGAAATCCAATGATATCTCAAATAATGATATTTGTATCTATATATTGGTTAAAATTTATGGTTAAATGTGTCTTGAGAAAGTTGACCAAAAAGTGTGCAGTTTGAACTGGGACAGAGGGAGTACAATTAATCTTACATATTTTGTTAGAGGGTACATGTATTATTTTGTAAACTAAAAGGAGAAAGGGTGGATAGGTATTTGTGTCCCGTGATGACTCAATAAATCAGTAGCACTTTTCAAGAGAGGGTATACTTCATCCGCAAAAGTTTAGGGTGAATGAATTTTTTTTTGTTTCACCTTGTATTGAGAGGTGATAGTTAAATGTTCATTTCATTAATGGAAATCCTTTTATGCATTATTTTTACGTACATAAATGTTGAAGGTGTGATTTTATTTTCATGTTGGCCAATACTATTTATTTCTCAATTATCAAAATTAATTATGACTATCTTCATTGTTATTAATTAGTACAAGAAATAATAGAAAACATGGGAGTGCGGTTATTACATAATGCTATATGTGGTGGAGTATGTCCAACAATGTGAGTATGGATTATCTTGAAATCGACATAGTAGGATTAAGTTTAATTCTTGTACACATTGTTGTAGCATAATTTTTCATTCTATTACTCATATTATTAATATGATCCAATTCACAGATTTTCCAAAGGTCCACAAGCCGTATTCACAAGGTGATATCAACATCGCAAGAAATTGCTTGGCTAGGTATCTAGGGCGCGCCATTCCTCTTCTATTGGAAATTCCAACATGGTAGTATAACAATTTAGCATATATGATGACATTGTCTAGAATAGAATTTGCGTGTTTCATTCTTATCTATAGATTGTGGCTTCGCTAGCGTAGTATATAGTTTTTTTTATAGCTAGTGTGATCATGTCATTTACTTTGAACTAACTAGAGCTTTTATACGAGGCTTTATTTAAGCTAGATCTAATGAAGTAGCTAGTTTTTACCAAAATTTCAAATTCTTGTTCTGAATGAGGAAGGAATATGGATTGGAGTGAACTAGTGGAAGTGGAAAACAAGAAGGATGTGAAATCATGGAGTTCCATTTTGAAATCAAATTCGGATATGGTAAAGTACTATGAATCCGTTGAGATTTAAGGTTTGTCCATAGGGGAAATCACAATGGATGAGGTAGAGGAAAGCTCAAAAAATGGGAAACAACTATCATGTGCAAGGTGTTGGGAACCAATCCTCCCTTCAAAGTCATGGAGGGGTTCTTATTTCGGGTTTGGAGTAGGAGAATCAACAAAGTAAGGCTTCCAAATTCCATAGTTTTTATGGTTAAACTTCAAAACAAGGAGGTTACGAAGGTTGTGCTAGAAAAAAAGGTGGTGTTCTTTGATGGGGAACCAATTTTTTTGAAGAGTGGAATGAAAATGGTAAAATAGGATAAGAACCAAAAGCTTCTCTTGTTTGGATTCTACTGCTCGAATTTCAATAGAGATATTAGTAACCAAAATCATAAGTAAAATTGTGAGTCCACTTAGGAAGCCTTTGAATCTGGATAGAGCTACACAAGAAAATGAGAGGCAGGAATTTTCAAGGGAGCACATTGAGGTAATGAACAGTGATATACTTTCTGATAAATTTGTTTATCTTAATGAAAAAAAATGTTATTGTTAGCCAGAAAATTAGCTTTGAATGAAGCCAAATGAAATGTGGAAAACATAGGACACAAAGCAGAGATGTGTGGGAAGAAGTAGGAAGTTTTGAGCTTAATATGAAGATTTAAAAAATTGGACAAAAGTTCACTCCGTGCAATAGAAGAAAAGTGGTTGAATTGATATAAAGCAAAATTGATAGAAGCATTGTAAAACTAGAATGGATTAGGAAACTTTATCAAGCATATTATGATGTATGGCAAGGTAGTCTTTCTAGTCATCATCCTATGATTTTGAGTTGGAAAAAAGAAGACAAGAAGGAGAGGAAGAGCTTCAACTATTTTACAGGCCTCGCCTTAGTTCAAGGGCACAATTTAGGATCTATGGACAAAGGTGAATACAATGAACGATCTGGCTAAAATTCTAGAGGACATGGAAAAGAACTTGAATAGGCTGAATAGAAGAGAATTCTCTAAACTTAGAGAAAGGGTGGAGAAAGAAAAAAAGGACATGGAAAAGAACTTGAATAAGCTGAATAGAAGAGAAATCTCTAAAATTAGAGAAAGGGCTGAGAAAGAAAAAAAGGAATGGCAATTGGCACAAGAAAAGTTGAATGAAGAGCCATGAAACGAAAGAATGCAAAGGATGGAATTTGATGCAAAAAAAAAGATCTTGAAGAACTAGAGGAGGTTTAATACAAATACTTGAAACAAAGGGTTAAAAGTGCAATGGCTTCATAAAGGGGATATGACTTCCAAATTTTTCTACGCATATATGAGAACAAAAGAACCAGATTGTAACCATCAAGGATGGTCGAAAATTAATTTCAAACTGGGAACAGATTGAAATGCACTTGAGCAAACTCTTTAAGAGTTATTCGGGGTCTTGCTAGGATACTGGTGATTTGGAGGAAGACTTAGCTACATTGAGTGGAATTCTAAGCATACAACAACAAGCAACAATAATTTTACCAGTTGATGAAAAATAGATTAAGAAGGCACCTTGGGGGATTCATCCTGACAAAAGTCCAGAGAGAGATGGACATACAAGTCGGCTCTTTAGAAGTACATGGGAGACCATAAGACGTAGTATGGTGGTGGCAGTTTAAAGCTTCTTCCAGTGGAAGGAAATTCAATAATCCTTGAACCAAGCTGTAGTATCATTGATCCATAAGGTAAACCAACCTCAAATTGAACTAATTATAGGCCAATTGCTTGTTGTTCAGTAGTTTATAAGGTGATAACATAGGTGATTTGTGTAAGACTATGTGAGGTACTTCCTTTCTTGATTAGTGAGAATCAAAGTAATTTTGTGAAGAGGAATTGCTTTTCTTGATTAGTGAGGTACTCCCTTTCTATGGTAGGCACATAAAACACAATATTCTTTTAAAACAAGAGTCGTTGCATAAGTACAATGTTTGAGGTATAAAGTGGATATCTACAAAGCCTTTGAATTGTTTAAGATTAAAGTTTTTAGTAAAATGGCTTAAGCTATTGAAGTTTCTAGATGTGATCATAGATTGGATTAAGATAAGTACAATGAAATCTTCCTTTTGTTTTTCTTTGAAGGTGAGGTATTTTGGAGGTTTCTTTGTCAGAAGAGGGGTTTAACAAGGGTATCCTCTATCCCTCTTGTCTTTTTAAGCATGAAATATTTTACAAGAATGATGAAAAAGATGCATACGGAGAGACACATAGATTATCATCAAAGATGGATCCTTTTTGTTGTTTGTTGGTGATTTGATTATTTTTAATTGAGCAAACAAGAGATATATGGAGAAAGTGAAAGAATGTTTGAAGAGGTTTCTGAATGTTTTTGGACTAGCTATAAGTGCCTGTAAATCTACAATTTATTTTTCAGGAATGCATGAAGAAGAGAAGAATTGATGGCTGTTGTATTGAATGTAAGAGGAGGTAAGTTTCCAATGAAATACTTGGGGTTGCCTTTATCCAATGTTAAGTGGAGGAAACAATCTTATGAGTAATTGGTGGATAGAATTAGAAAGAAGTTGCATGCCTGGAATTCAATTTCCTCTCTAATGCTGGGAAGACAAAATTGATCAATTAAGTTTTACTAAGCATAGTTGGGTTATTGGGCTAGTATACTTAGCATACCCTAGGGAGTTCAGGATGAGATTTTCAGAATTTGTAGAAGTTTCTATTAGGGAAGAGAAGAAGGGAAAAGGCTATATACTCCAGTCTCACGGGATACAATTTGTAGCTAAAGAACATGTGCATTAGGGATTGAAGATTATTCCACTTGGAACAAGGAGGCATTGTGCAAGCAACTATGAGATTTAAACTCAAAGAAAGACATTCTTTGGGTTAGGTGGATTCAAGTATCTTACATAAAGTATAGGAGGTTGCAAGATACCAAAAGATGGGCCAAAAATAGTTGGCATTGAAAGGTGTTTGTAAGTTGAAAGACAAGCATTTCCAATTCCTTGGGAAGTGTATAGGCAATGCAGGAAAACTGAAGAAACACAAGGTGTACAATGAAATAATGGAATGCAAAAAGAAGGATAGAATTTTCTTATGGATGCTATTGAATGAAGGAATGACTGCAATGGATGTATTAAAAAGGTTTGGGATACTAGGGATACAACAAAAGTGCAGTCTATCTAACAGCGTGGATGAAACTGCATCTCACTTATTTTTAGGTTGTGAGTACACTAAGGAGCTTTTGAAAGGGTTTAAGCTAGGAGATGTGATCAACATGAGACAAGTAAAGAGGTCGATGATGATGATAAGTGCAATGTAGAGAATTTGGAGTGAAAGGAACAAGAGAATCTTTTTATAAGAAGCTTTAAAGACTAATACTGTGGCTACCCAAGTGGAAGCAGAATGCAAATGGAGGAGGAAGAAGATTTTTGGATTTTTTTTGAAGAAGAGCTAGATCGAAGTATATAGAACTAGTTTTTTTTGTTTGATTTGTAGTTAGAAAGATTGATAAAAGTTGGAATATAGTAAAGGGCTAAGAGTGATGGCTGACTCAGCTTTGTTTGTGTTGATTTATATACAAAAAAACTTCGTAAAAAAGAGTATATGGAAAAGTTTCAATAAAATTAACGAACTTAGAATGGCACTTATTCAACTTCAACTGACTCTTAAGATACTTTAATGACTCATGATCAGTGTGGATAACAAACTCACGAGGAAGAAAATAATGGTGCCACGTTTCTGAAGCCCTTACAACAGCATAGAATTCATTGTGGTTGATGGGGTTGTTAAGAGCACATCCCTAAGCTTTTCACAAAATTAAGATATAGGAGGGTTATTCTATTGCATAAGATTGGCAATACCTATGCCCAATGCATCACAATGAAACTCAAAAGTACGATTATAGCAAGAACATGAGCACCACATAACTTTAACTTTAATTCATTAAAATCATACTCTAGGCTTTCGCCCACACGAATTTAACATTTTTCTAATAAGTTTATTTTAAGGTCGTTTCACTTACACAACTTCAACTCACTTCTCTCTCTAACTTTCTCTCCCACCTCTCTCTGTAACATCACCACCGCAACGGTTACTTCACCACCGTAACAGTTTTCTTTTCCCTAAACACCACTCCGACACTGCAGAAGTGCTGATTGACAATGGCGTTTCTGCCGTTATGGTGGCACAGCCTAGTAAAAGCTTCTCACAAGCACTCTAAACCTGGACTTTTCCGATATCCACTACACTTCCATCAACCTAAATCAACCCAATCAGAAACTTCAAAGGAGAACCTTCAGTACTATTCACGTCGAGCAGATAATGGAACTATCCTCCCACTATAAGAATGCTCTGATTGGGAATTTTCCGAGGGGAAAACCTTTGATGGAATGCATTGAACAAGATTTCAAGAAAATAGGGTTTGTTGGAAGCTATCAATTGGTGGTAATTGATTTCAAGAATATCTTAATCCGCTTTCAATCCAAAGAGGACTTCCAGCGCTGCTGGATGAAGGCCATCTGGTCTTTCAATGGAGTGAATATGAAAGTGTTGAGATGGACATCAGATTTCAAGCCCAACACAGAAATCGTCCATTGTCCCTGCTTGGATTACTATCCGCAATGTGCCGCTGTACTACTACAATGTTGAAGCAATCAAAGAAATAGTTAATCAAATTGGGAACTTCATAAAGATGGATTTGACAATAGAAAGGCTCATACGTCCATCTGCTCTGAAGATCCATGTTGAGGTCGATCTCCAGACACAAGTTCCTTGCTTTGTTAGGTTAGGTTCTACTGCTGAGTATGAGAAATACATTATTGAGTATGATAATATGCCTTTGTATTGTAGTCATTGTAAGAAAATAGGGCATGATTTGGCAAAATGTAGAATCCTGAACCCTCACCTTGCTACTAAACCCAAAACAAATCCGAAGCCTGATACTAAAATCAACCAAAATGCCAACTGGAAGAAAATAGGAAACCCAAACAGTACCTCTGGCAACTCACCCAACCAGAAACAGAAAGAGTTTGAGAAACAGAATACAGAGTTAGTGAATAACCAGCTGGATGTAAATACACCTACTGGAACTTCCCAGGCTAGTTAAATTAATGAAGAACCTCCCATACAGTTGGAAAGACCTACAAAAGCAATCACAGGTCAAACAACTTCGCTTTCTGCAGAACCAAGGCGTTGCCAACATATGGTGGAGAGTAACAATAATGCACCACCGACATCAGCAACTGGTAAGAAAATAACCAAGACCATCCACAATAGGATGAACCTCTAAGATCGGAACAAACATAGTTGACTCCCATTACTTGTATGGACACAGATTATGCCAAAGATGACCTACAAGTATGATTCTCAACCCTATTGAAGATCTTACTGACCAGTAGTCCCCCTCTGCCACATCTAGTCCTCAACACAAGAACATGTTCAGCATATTGGCAGAGGATTTGGACACAAAGGATGATGAGACTGAGGTTTCAAGTACTAGAGTGCTTTTGCAGGAAGAGGTAAGTACCTCATCCTTTTCTAGCTCATGGATATGTCTTATTCCTAAAAAATACATCCCTGTAACTTTCTCGGATTATAGACCTATCTCACTTTCTAATTTCATCAACAAAATATTCACCAAGCTACTGGTTAACAGATTAAACAAACTGATGCCTAAATTAGCATCTCAGAATCAATCTGCTTTCATTAAGGTAAATGAAATAGCTGATAATGTCATCCATCTTAGGGAGCTAATATGATTTTTAAACAATAAAACTGGTTCACCAAACTGCATCCTAAAGTTAGATTTAGCAAAAGCTTTTGATAGAGTTAGATGGTCATTTTTAGTTACTGTTCCAGCAAAATTTGGATTCCAGGCTGCTTTTATCAACATTACATCTCCAACCTCTCTTCATCATGGTTCTGTGGTCTAATAAATGGTAAGGCTGCAGGTTTATTCTAACCTACAAGAGGTATCAAACAGGGAGACCCCCTTTCACCTATCCTTTTTAATTTTTTTAATGAAGCTTTTTCAAGGAGCTTACTTTTTTGCTTTCTTAATGGAAAATTAAAACATTTTGATCTACCTGCTGGTACAATTCCTTGTTCTCATCTTAGCTATGCAGATGACACAGTTTTATTTATCAAAGCTACAAGAAACACTGTTATTAGATTAAAGGTTTTTTTAGAAATATTTGAACTCACCTTAGGGAAGAAAGAGTAATTATTTCATTAGTAAATCTGCCACCAGATCTCAGGATTGTTTCATAAAAAATGAGCTGAAAGTAAAACCTGGCTCCTACCCTTTCAATTATCTAGGTTGTTCTATTTTCAGAGGTAGAACTAAGGCAGCCCATTTCCAACCCCTAATTGAAACCTATGACAGGAAACTTAATAATTGGAGATATACATGGTTAAGTGCAGTTGGTAGGTTACCTCTTATCAAATCTATCATGTTCTCTATCCCACAACATCTGTGGGCTATCATGGAGCCCCCAAAGCCCATAGTGAACACTATTAAAAGGAAAACTGCCAGGTTCTTTTGGAGGGAAGGTTAGAATGGACCTAGAAAGGTCTGGATTAGTTTGGACAGGATGTGTTTTCCCTTGGATCAAAATGGTTTAGGTCTAAGAAAATTAGAAGACATTATTGACACATTTTCTCTTAAGCTTTGGTGGAAGTTCCAATTAGAGAATACTTCTTGGAGTCAATTTCTTTGGTCACTGGCAAACAATAACAAAAACTCATAGAATTGGAAGAGAATCCTAAAAATGGCCCTGACATCCTTAAACCATCTTGGCCCTAACATCCTAAACTTTTTGCAGGATTCAAAACTATGCCTGGAAAGACAAGATAGAATGGTGTGGAAGCAAAAAATGAATGGGAATTTCTCCTTCAAATCTGGACACCACATCATTTCCAGACAAAGAGGTAGGTTAAGATCACTAAAGCAGGTTTGTAATCCATAGCTACCAAATAAAATATGCAATTTCTTATAGAAGTTGGTCAATGCCATACTGCCTTTTGATGATATTTTGGTTTTTTCTAGAATAGCACTTGCTTCCAAATACCCTATGCGTCACAACTTGGATTCACTTTCCCATTTTTCAACTCCTGTACACTTGCCAAATTGATCTGGTTTTAGATTAACTCAATTTTGAGTATCACAACCCTTGATTTCCCATCAATTTTTTTATAGACTGTCATTTTATTGGTCCTACAAGGGTGCATTTGCTGTACATCCTAAACTGGTTAACATCTTACCCTCCTTTACAACCTGAGACCTATGGAAAGCTATAAACAACTTCATTTTTGATGAAATTACACCTGACAATGTAAACATTATGAAGCTCATCAAAGAGGACCTCCTTTTGGCTTTTTATAAGAGACCACCAGTTTCACTTAATCAAGCAAATCAAATATTGGGTGGTTAATGGCATTATTCCTAAACTCAGATATGGAGAAAACCTAAGATTAGGTTGGTGCATTAGAATAGGACTTCTTGTCAGTTTAAAATAAATGTGAGTGCCTCTTGGTTTTAAGGAAGACCTCACTATGGAATTTGGGTTATCATTAGGGATCACAAAGGTTTATTTATAGCTTCATACACATGTTCTGCATCAGCTATTTCTTCCTTTCATACTGAACTACTTGTTATCCAAAGAGGTCTCCAAATGGCAGCCACTTTGGATACCAATCAGTTTTCCATTGAAACTGATAATATTCAAGTTTTTCAATGCATTCGTGACCCCTATAAATCTCCATGGCAACATTTTGACACTGCTTATACACTGCACAACTCCTTATCTGAATTCCAGCTCACCCACGTTTTGAGAGGGAAACCAGATAGCGGATGCACTAGCAAAACAGGCTGACAAAAAAAATTCTTCAATCACAAACTCTCACGTATGCTGATTTAGATCAAAGAATTAGGGGTCTTCTACATCTTGATAGATTGAATGTGCCTAACATAATAGTCAATGGAATGGATGTTGCTGATAGTTTTTTTTTTTTTGCAGATGTGCAGTGCTGAACTGGTGCTGCTAATCAGTTTGTTTGGAACAAAGGTGGATGCTGCTAATCACTTCGTTTGGAACAAATGTGGATTTTTGAATCCAAGTACTGGTGCATCTCATGATGGAAAGAAATAAAAATAAGACCAGAGCATTTGTTTAGATCCGAAGATAAAGTTGTTTGATCCACAAACTGGTGTATTCCACCACTCAACAAATATGGAAATCAACCAAAGGCTACATTGTTTGGGGATACTAGCATATGAACATAGGTACAATTTAGGAATCTGGCTAGGTTTAGCATTAACATGGGGGGTGGAGATGCAAGTACTGGAATCATTTCTAAATTGTACCTATGCCTCTTATTTTGGCTTTATAGATAGAAAATATTTTGTCTTTTGTCTACATCTTTTTAACATGTTAAGCTTTTCCTTAACTCAACTCCTTGTAAAAAAATCAATCAATTATTTTGGTAAGAGTTAGGGATTCCAATAAAAATACATCCCATTAAGATGGGTTTACCTTAAAAAAAGTTTATTTAAAGGTGCAACAAGAGCTGAGAAATCACGCACAAAATTTTGATAGGAACTGGCTAAACCATGAAAAGAATGCACCTGATTGGCATTGGTAGGGATTGGCCCAGTCTTAATGGCTTCGATCTTGGATTCAATAATCTTTATTCCATCTTTAGACACAAAAAATCCAAGGAAAAAAGTTCCAAAGCATAAAAGGTACACTTCTTGATGTTTTCATACAACTTAGACTCTCGAAGTGCAACAAGAATTTTTTAGAATAGATCATTATTACGTTAACAAAACGACCAATAAACTTTCTTAAGACATGATTCATCAAACACATAAAAGTACTAGGAGCATTAGTTAAACCAAAAGGCATAACAATCATTTCATACAATCCAAACTTTGTCTTAGATGAAGTTTTCCACTCATCATTCCTTTTCACACAAATCTAATGATAACCTTGTGTAAGATCAGTCTTAGTATAAATCCCAGAACCATGTACATCTTTAAGCATATCATTTAACCTAGGTATATGATGACGATACAAAATTGTTATCTGGTGATTGCATGAAAATTAATACACATTCGCCATATTTTATATTTCTTAGGAACTAAAATGGCAGGTATAACACAAAGACTTAAGGATTCTTTTACATAATTTTTTTTAAAAAAAACCTTCGGATTGTCGTTGTCACTCCTTTGTTTCCTCAAGTTGATTTGGTATCAGAGAACCTGTACCAAGTTGATTGGGAGTTCTATACCTTGAATAGGAGCTAAGCCACAGGGGAGTTCCTCAGGAAAGACATTTTCAAATTCCTGTAACAACTAGGCAAAACGTGTAGAAACACATGCATATGTGTATCTTCTTTAGTGAAATAAGTCTTCTTAGAAATGTAGGCTAAGATAAAAGGCTTATTATTAGTTAAGGTACGATTCACATTCCTTACAGAAACATAGAAAGAATGAATAGAATCACGAGGTAATTGAAGTCACATCATAAAGATAGAAGGAAGGGGAGTAGGATATTAATATAGGTTGTCCAAATTAGGTTTCAGCCCATGTTAAACCTTTTGAGGGTTTAACATCACATAAGATAGAATCACGATATTTCCCCATTGTAAAGTTAATCTTACATTGTTTAGTAACTTTAAATTCACCACAACCGATTCACCAAGTTAGTTTATATGGAGATGGATGATGATAAACAACCAATGATAGCTGCTTTACTAATAGTATTAGCACATGATCCTTCATCTCTAATCAATAAGATTTCTTATCTTTCACACGACAACGAGTATGAAAGATATTAGAACTGTGTACATCAAATTCGGAAACTTGATCATTGAGAAGTCTCAATGACATGAAATTACCTTGTGTTTCATTATTTTTCTAACTTCGTTTATTAATGATGATCTATTCAATGACTTCTTCTTCACTTTCATAAAGTAAAGACATATCAGCATATTCATCTTCGTTGTCTCCATACTCTATTGTTTTCATAGGGACATTGTTTCATGAGGACAGTTGGATTGTGAATGGCCTCGCTCCCTACAATTAAACCAAGTAAGAAAGAGTTGTAGAAGAAATTGTATTTAATGAAGTAGAAGTAGATTTACTTGGATTTTGGTTGGATGGTGATTGATTTGAGGGTGCATTCTTCATTCATTTGGACTATAAGTCAAATTTGAATATGTCTAAGTAAGACCATAGCTACCCATCACTGTCCTTCTTCCTCGTTGAAGCTAGGAGATCCAGAGTCAAATCCTGGCCTTTGATTAAAGCCGTGTGTGATGGGGTCTTTTCGGCTTTAATGTTATTTCAACCAACCCTACTTTCACCAAGAAATCCCTAATTTATATATTGTGTTGAAGCTTAATCGATGGTACTCTGAGATTCTCCCTTTGTTATTCGATCAACTGGTTCTTCACGAATGCATCATATTCTTGTATACCAACCTTCTCATGGTTAGTTTAAGATCTTGCCAGTATTTCAATTTCCTTGCATCATATTACTCAAATATGAATATTGTTCTGTCAAGTATGTGGTTGGAACATGCTATAAAGGAAACTTAGTCTTCAATCTTTCCCAGACCGAGATTGGATTCTTCCCAGCATACGATCTTGATTCCTTGAAGTTTTCCACCATTCAACAGCTGATATGTCCATTTTATACGATTATTTTGGGGACTTTTTGGATTCACTTTTGTATAATTTGTGCTCTAAATGTGGCATTTTGCCTTGAATTTCTCTATGATGAGTTAAGAGCGACTTTACAATTTTATTACTTTTCTAGGGGATTTTTTTGTGACAAGGAAAATGTTGGAAGACTTCGAAGACTATCTTTGAAGAATTGAATACCTTTTTTGAGCTTTAAAGACTAGAAGGATTAAATAAAAGTGATGTGAAGAGGAGGACTTGAGATAAGAAGAAAAAAGAAATCAATATGCTGAATTTAGGTTTTGTCACGAGTCGCGATGACCCTATCACTAGTTGCGACAGATGGGTGGCCATCTTTCCTTATTTCTTTACTATAAATATCAAAACCTATCATCTCTCTTCACTCACATCCTTCTTCCTACGATATTTTGGGCTTGAAAACCCTAGTTTTCTTCTTCTTTTCTTAGTTTTTGTATGTGTTTTCATTATCTAGACTAGTAATCTCCTTGGGAGCAATGGATTGAAGCTTCCTTATCAATGTCTAGAGAATCATTTATTTCTATTTAATGATTTATCTATTGTGTATTTATTGTGCTTTGAATTTAGTTATTAGAAATAAATGTATATGATTTACTTCTATGATTACTTGTTAGGGTTAGGAAAAGTAGCTAATTTTCCTCTCCTTTGATATGTAATCCAAGAGCATGAATTAGAGCTTCTAATAAGGTTCATGATTTGATTGATGCTAGATGAATGTGATAATGTTGAATTCTTTATTGTGTTTCTTTTGTGTAGAAAATAGGAGAAGTTTATGAACGTTGAACGTTCTTGACTAATCTTGTGTAAATGCATGAATTGGTTC
>JAUOBV010006290.1:0-15090 GCA_032360425.1 Rubia occidens
TATCATCCGATCAGACGGGTCTAAAAGATGGACCTTATTCCAAGGTCGGGTGTCGTTTGGCATGTCATGGAGCCCCACGGAAAACAATGTCATCTATACATCAATCGGGCCAATTTTTGCATCGTCTAAATCACCGGTGCAGATTGCCAGGGTTTCATTCGATCCCGCGCATTTAGCCGATGACCGTGAAAAAATCCCGGTGGAGATTAAAATCCTAACGAGTGAAGGGACGGGGAATAACGCCTTCCCATGCTGCTCGCCAGATGGAAAATTGATCGTCTTCCGCTCAGGCCGTTCGGGGAATAAAAACCTTTTCGTAATTGACGCTGTTAATGGAGAATCGGACGGCGGGAGCATCCGTCAGTTAACAGACGGACCGTGGATCGATACCATGCCCAGCTGGTCACCGGACGGGAAACTCATCGCGTTCTCTTCAAATATGGATGATCCATCTGACCCGGACCACTTTAACATCTACGTCATCAGTCCGGACGGGTCGGGCTTACGGAGGATTTGTTTGCAAGGGCTGGAGGATCCGAGTGAGTATCGTCAGGAGAGGTTGAACCACGTGTGCTGGAGCGCGGACGGCGAGTGTTTCCTGTTCACGGCGAACCTGGGAGGAGTAACGGCGGAGCCGGTGTCGCTGCCGAACCAGTTTCAGCCGTACGGGGATTTGTTTGTGGTTAGAATAGATGGGTCTGGATTGAGGAGGCTGACGTGGAATGGATACGAGAATGGCACTCCAGCATGGCACCCCAATGGCACCGACGTGGAAATCGATATGGAGAGGTTGGATCTCAGGGATGGCAAGGGAGTTGGAGATGCTTTGACTGGTGAATTTGAAGAACCTGTATGGTTGCGTTGTGACATTTAATACACCACCCTCTGTGACCGTTGGTTATTTTTTGAAATATCCTCTGTGGCTGTTTTTTCCTTCTGAACTACCCTCTGTGACTGTTAGTTACGAGTTTTGTTGTATTTTCTCTGTTTAGGTAATAAAATTCCATGAAAAGGAAACTTGTTGAATGGTACACCAAATTCTACTTCTCGTGATTTTATGTATTAATGGAAAATTTTATGTTTGTAAATGTTGTATGTTAAGTTGTTAGGCAAATCAAATTGTGCCATGTGTTTTACAAATTCTATGTAGTAAAGTGAGTTTTTTTTTTAAAAAAATAGAAATGAGTGATTGTGGAACATGTACCGGAATCAAATTTTGCCAACACCTTAACATATTATTTTGCTAACATATAAAATTTCCTATTGTTCTAATAATATGTCAGAGCATTTTATTTTATGAAAAAACCTCATTCACAAAGATAGAATTAATATGACAAACTATCACGACATTTCTGTGCGACATAGATGGAAATGCATTGATAATAAAGGTTGAGGTTACTATGCACGCATTTCAAACCAAACTTTAATGTGTCATGAACAATATTTTATTACTAATTGTAACAAAAATATTATATTTATTTTTCATCGTTCTTAAACTCATATTCAAATTATATATATATATATATATTTGTATATGAAAATAATTTTATTTTATTTTTATAATTATAACTACACAAATAACTATTATTAATACAAACTTCGTACAATAAGTTAGATTATTTTTAAACTTTATATAAATTTAAAAACCATTGTCAATTATTTAATTTTAGAATTGTAGGAGTATTTAAATTTTAAATATCTTATATCTTTAATTAGTATAACATAAAATATATTATACTTGAATTAAAAAGTTCTCTAGCTTCTACATGCAAATAAACCTTTAATATGTTTACCTTCTTAACTCAATTTGTCTTCTGATTAGCATCTGATAGCTGCCACCATGGGCAAAGCAGGAAACAAACGGGGGATGAAGAAGCTTACAGTTCAGTTGGTGAGGGATGATATTAGAGAAAGTGGAAAGACAAAAGGGACCTGATTGGAGAAAAGTGGACAATGGGGGTAAAGAAAGAGAAACAATGAATGAGATATAACAAAAAAGAACGATGAACGAGGTTTTGGAAGAAGTAAATCAAACGCCGACCCAAAGTTTGGCATATAAGAATCATATTACTAGCAAAAAACTTTCATAGAGTGAAAAGGTTGAGGAAGCTCGGAAATGGACTTCACTCTTTGTATCACAACAGGATGTCAAGCATTATAGCACAATCAACATAGATGGGATGGAGCTTGGAAATATTATTGAAGAACATGTTGAAGAGAAGCTGTGGGGAAATTGTGTTGTTTGCAAAACTTTAGGATGCAACCCATCATTCAAGGTAATTGTAGGCTATTTTTTATATATATAGAATTAGGGTGGGGGAGGTGGTTAAGATTTGGCAATTGCAGAAGAGTATATTCATGGTGAAACTGTTTTGAAAAAATGTATGTGATGAATTGTTGATAAAGGGATGATAATATTTGATGGAAAATCAGTTATGGTTAAATTGTGTGAAAGAGATGTGGATATGAATGAACCTGATGCGGTCCCAGTACGGGTTTAACTCTCTAACCTGCCTCTAGCCTATTGGAAACCTAAAATAATTAGTAAAATTGTTAGCTCAATAGGTAGACCGATATGTTTAGATGCTAAAAAAGGAAGATTGGCCTATGTTAGGTTGCAGATTGAATTAAACATTGGAGATACAGTTCCTGATAAGATACATTTTGTAAATGAAAGGAAAGTGATCGTTCAGCAGAAAATCGTATTTGAATGGAAACCTGTTTTATGTGCTAGTTGTAAAATGCATGGACACCAGGAGAATTAATGCAGAAAAAAATGAGGAACAGGGGGAAAAACTTATGAAAGTGAATATGATGTTTGTACTAGTGAAAAAGAAATAGATGAATTTTTTTATGTATTAATGGCTGAAAAGAGAAGTGAGGACAAAGGAAAGAGACTTTTTATAGATGATGAAATAGGACAGGAATTAGGGCACCGGTTGAATTTGGCAGTGAAAAAAAAAGTGATCTGAGGAAGAAGGTTGAAGAACCACTAGAAAAATGAATAGTGTGGTTACATGGAACATTATGGGATTGAATAAAAAGGTAAAACACAATGAGGTTAGAAGGTTCAACCTGAAAAACCTAATTGGCTTAGTGGGATTGTTAGAAACGAAAATAAAAAAGAGAAGGAAGGTGAAACATGGAAGAGAATTAGGTTGGGGTGGAATTTAATAACAAACAATATTGATGTGAATAGAGGAAGAATATGGGTTACATGGAGGCCTGTCAACTATAAAATTAGTGTTCTTACCAACAATGAACAATGGATGGATTTAGAATGTTGGAAGCTGGATGATAATGGAAGGTTTTACTGCACCATAGTTTATGGTTTAAATACAGTGAATAAAAAAGAACCTTTGTGGGAGTTTCTGAAAGTAATAAGTCAGAGGAATATGGCTTGGTTGATAATGGGAGATTTCAACTTTCCACTTATACATGGGGATAGAGTAGGGGGGAAATCATGTGGATGAAAAGGAGTTTGAATATTTTCAGTTGAAAGTTGAGGAATTAAAGTTATGAGAGAAAACAACTAGTTTAAACTTTACATGGAGCAATAGAAGACTTGATGATGAAAGAGTAATAAGTAAGATAGACAGAGGGATGAAAAACATGGATACGATGGAGACATACAAAGATGCAATTTGTGAGATAAAGAATGAACTGGTTCCGATCACTTAAATTTGGTGGTGAGATTTAGCCAAAGATGGGAGAATGTATCTAAGCCTTTCAGATTGTTTTTATATGTTGACAAAATCTATAGTTTTTCAGGAAATGATGAAAAAAATCTGGAAGATGGAAGAGATAAAAGGCCTGGATGATGTACCCAAAACTTTGAAAATATTATAGAAGCCACTCCGAATTTTGAACAAGAAAGAATTTGATGATATAACCATACAGACTGAAAAAACACATGAAGTATGGGGAAAATGCAATTAGAAACTCAATGATAAACCTGACTCAATTGAGTTACATGATCTTGAGTACAGAACCAGAAAAGATGCAAAAAAGACAAAAAGGTTGAATTTACTTTCATCCACCAGAACTCGAGTTCATAGATGAGTTCTATGCTGCTTAAGGCCTTGAACAGGTTCAAGGTGGTTCAGAAGATGAGGATAGACAAACAACCTACTCAATTGCAGCAGTCCATGAATTAGTTCTTTCTGGGTGAGCCCTTGCGACAACAATCTCCCCACCTTTATTTTACCCCACCTCATCAGTGATGGGAGTGGATGCAACCATCCCCCAATAATCTTATTAGTGTGGATACTAGTTTCCACCTTCACCACAAAAGCACTCTCAACAGCCGTCGTTTATTCCACACCCTCCACCATTTCAGGCGTAACCAACCCTTGACTAGGAGTATCAGCAGTCAAAGTATGAGGACCCACCGGTCTTCCCTTAGGATACCATGGAGCAACATGTCTATGAGATGCTGATGACTATTAGCCGCCAGCTTCAGGGCTAGGGTTAGCATATTGGGAATGTGTTCTACACTATGGATCAGTATGACATGAGTTGTACACCATGATCCACCGCATTAATGAGCTGGGTTACCTTGTTGATGGTTTTGGTCATCGGCTATACTTTTTGGAGACAAGAGTTCACTATATGCAGCGCGGCGTGAGGTAGGAGTGAGAGTACACCGATCAAAGGGTGAACCACCACGGTGAGGATCACGAGGACATGTTAGCGAGGATGTGAACGACCAATATAAGCAGTGAGGCCCAGTATGACGAGGAGCCTCGCAGGCGGCGAGAGGAGAGGTGCTAGCAGAGACGTGGAACCAAGTGTGCTAGGCATCCACCCTGTGATGATGAGTGATGGTGTTTCTTATCTATTTCCCCCTTTTGGAACTTTTGATCTTATAGATCATGCATTGAGTACAATGCATACATTAAGTGTGGGGGAGGGGCTTGGAAAGACTTGTTAATTTGATGATGACATTTTCTATCATTTTGTATTTTTTTTGTTTGATTTTAAGTGATCGGATACCTTGTGATGGTTTTAGATGTTATTTTGGTAAATTTTAAATGTGCAACCAATTTCTTGAGTCATCACAGGGCATAAATATCCTACCCAACCCTTGCATTTTTTACTCTCAATGTAATACATGTATCTTCAAAGAAATCTTGAGAACATTAATTACATACTCCCTCCGTTCTAGGTCAAATTACCCGTTTTCTATTTTGGGTTGCTCCACCCTAAATTACACAAGCTGGAAAAACCCAAAAATAGCCCAGTTGACCTACCCGGAAATCCCCATAATACCCTTGAAGTTGGAAGAAATTATTGGGCTTGGGCTGATTTAATTAAGATTAGGGTTTTGTAAACTCTTCACTCTCTCCCACACGCATGTGATGTGATTAATTTCACTCTTTCCAATTATTCCCATCCCCTTTCTCTCAACGCTCCATTTCTCTCCCTCATTTCCTCTCAGAATCGAATCTCTCTTCCCTTTTTCTTCTCCTCTCCGATTACCTTCCTCTCTTCCCTTTAAAACTCAACACTTTCCGTTAGATCTTCATTCCACTTCTTTGTATTTTGGCTCGATCATGGTTCATTTGTAACCGAATCTCACTATTTTCCTCGAATTTGTAAGTATGTCTACCATTTTTTCAAAATTTTATTGAATATAATGTGTTTATATCTTCATTAAAGTCCTTGGATTGAACTTTTATGGGGTCGGTTTTGGTTTAAACGTCTAGTTGTTGTTCTTGTTAGATCTGGTCGATTAATCGATAAAATTTATAGATACTTGTTTAATATGATGTTTTTGTTTATATTTGAGTCAGTTTTTTTACTTTGGTTTGCCTTTCCATCATGTTAGTTAAAGATTTGAAATGGTGGGTCTTGTTGAATATTGAGAGGAACTTTAGCAAGTTACCTTTGGGACAATTTGTACTTTGGTTAGGATTTGGGGGATTTTTGGCTATTAATGTGAAGACTGTGATGCGTTCTATGCTTTTTTTTGAAATCTTTCTTGATTTATTTATATTTTTTAAGAATGGATGTTTGAGTTGTTAGCCGATATGTGGTGCTTCTTTTTTATTACGGCTTAATGATGAAGCAAAAACTTCTTTTGAGAATGCATGTTTGATTGAGTTCTTTGGGTTTTTGTTTTTGGTGTTTGCTCTGTTTTTGGTGCTCTTATGCGTCTTTAAAATTTTTGTGTTTCACATTTGGTTCTTGCAGAAGAAAATGAAGTTTCGGTTCCGGTCTTACTGATCTTGCAGAAGAAAATGATGTTTCGGTTCCGGTCTTGCAGATCTTGCAGAAGAAAATGAAGGCATTGCTGGTTCTTGGTGCTCTTGGTCTTGATGATAGGCTGCAATCTCTAACCAAAATTGTAGTTTTTTAAATTTGTTATTAAAGTGTATTTAATGCCTTTATTAAAGGCACTTAGTGAAAACTTGTAATTTTGGAGAGTTATATTAGTGTTTAATTACCGTAATTAACATTAAACGTATCACTGTAACAAGTCAGCTTTTTGTACTTAAATTTGCTTTTCGTCAGTTTTGCAATACTTCAGAAAAATAATCACTTTTTTTTCTCTCTGTAATTTGATGTGCAATTTGAAGTGGAAGAGAGGGAGTACAATATTTGTTACTACCTCAAATTTGAATTTCAATGATTAAAGAATATACTCACAATAGGTAGAGGTACATTAGGATTTGGTTCACTTGCTCACACCTTCAAAGGTCTTCAAAATCAATCCATGAATTGATGATATCTCTCTTCGCACCAAAAACACACTCATTTCCAAAAAAATAAGTATGTTGAGTTACGCCGGTGTGCGACAAACCATTCGAACAACACCTTAACAAATTGAGGTAAATTCTTATTTACTTGCGCCCTAGTGACCAGAACTCTAACCTTCTTTGGTGTTTGTACAACCATTTTAAGTGTTTTTAGGGGTGCCTCATTCAAATGACAATCCATCTCCGGGCCGGCATAAATTAGGCGACGAGGCCAAAGAAGAAGCATCCCTTGTGAGGGCCACGCCTTTTTATAGTTGTCATCTTGAATTAGCAATGTGGCGTTGAATACCACTGGTTTTTTTCATTGAAACTTGACAAATACCATCAGCAATTGGTATAGAGTGATGATATCACATCGCCTCGTACAAAATTCCATCGGCAATGTGGAGTGGCATACCTTTGTCACCTTGACCAATGTATAGCTCACGCAAAGTCGATGGCTATATGGTATTAAAATTTTAATTTTAAATTATATATAAATTCTATTGTGTAATGATTGCGTGTGTAAAAAATGTACATTTTTGGGTATTGACAATATTGCCTTGTTGAGGTTGTTGTCTTCTTTCATTGGTGTTAGAAACTTTGGCTCGTGGTTGACTTCAACTTCCCTCGGTGAGTAACCTGAACTTCTAGATGCCAGAATCCAATTTGGCGTCAAGTCATCCAAATTCTCTGAGATATAAAGAACGGTGTTTTAGATTAACTTCCTTGTTAAAATGTTTTGTTGCTCTATGTGCTTGTCTCGAATAATAGCTTCTTTTTGCAAGATGTGCACCCTAGACAATTTGGCCCTACTGTAAGACCGCACAATTCCAAATGCATATTTTTGTGATAAGAACACACTACCCCCTTGCATGTCTCGAGTGATCTAATTTACCCTTAGCTTTGGTAAGGATGTTAATTTTACCCGTCGGAACAAAGTTCCATTCTATTTGATCTTGTTTCAATTTAACCTACATACGTGAGGTCACGAAAACATTTACAATTAAAAAATGATAAATAAATGGATGTTGGAAAATAATTAATTAAGTGAGGCTTACCACTCGTTCCGCAAGTTGATTTTCCTTAGGTTTATCGAATCTACCATCCTTGTTTTGACAGCTCCTTAGGAATAGACCATACCTCTTGATCTCCTCCACATCGATCAGTGCGGCCGATCATCTTGCCTTCTCCTTGCCCCCCTAAAATTGCAAGTTGGATATCCTTTTTCAAACGTTCTTTTATTAATTCGAGGGCCACCAAACCATAGCCCCCGACTCTTCCTATGAGGATATTCGTTATGTTATTCTTGGCATATCATCTCTTTTCTTCCTTTGTCCCCTAGGTAAGGATATCATAGAGAAGTTACTGCCAAAGACAAGGTAATCTAAATACACACAAACTTATATATAGGTGAATTTACGTTTTCTTCAATCTCCAAGGCCCTTTTTTCTTCTGTATCTCCCAACTTTCCGATTGAATGTGTGTATAAGTTAACCACAAACGTTCTCCTTTCCTGTGAGAGAATATGTAATCCCTAGACAAGGTGTACTTGTTCTCTCTCCAACTCTTTGATAACATGCTCATAGCCGTTTTCCTCAAAACCTCCATTTAGGGAGCATAGATCTCAAAGGGTCTCTATTTCGAATTAATTAAGGCCACCATGTCAAAAATTAATACATAATATTAGGATACAAGTAATGTTAGTTAGTCAAGTTGGATTGTAATAATATCAATAAGGGTACCTTGCACTCCATCCAAAGGATGTCTTTGTACTCCTTTAGCACCTTATGCAAATTATCGTACTTTATGTCTACCCTTGTTCTACCAACCTTCATCACCCAACTAGACCACTTAGCACGTTCTTCTGACAAACATTTACTTGTTAAAAACTAATAACGTCAACTCTTTCCAAGCAATTCTCCACTATAATGTCCTACAATGATTTTTGCTATTCCTACCTCATCCGGCCCCTCCCCTTCATCATCCTCATTTTGAATCGGGTCATTATTTCCTCCGTGTGTAGGAGGGACTTCATCTCGAGTCCTTTTTCATGTCATTGTACTACCTAAAATAATGTTTAAAATATATATTTATTCTGTACACACTAGAACAACACAATATATATATAACCATTTTATTTTAACAAATTAGCACACCATGACCTTAAACCAAGATTTTGTGAAAATAGAAAAAGAAATGCTAGAACAATAAATGAAATCATATGAGATTGATGCTTACCTTTACATGTCATGAAATGGATTGTAACTTCAAATGGTGTCAAGCACACACAATAACTAGGAAAACTAACCCTAACCCCAACTCTCCAAAATTGTTAGAAAATTTGACAAGATAGATATGATTGAGTGTTGGAGCTAGTGTTTTCCA
Source organism: Rubia occidens (assembly GCA_032360425.1). Taxonomy (NCBI): domain Eukaryota; kingdom Viridiplantae; phylum Streptophyta; class Magnoliopsida; order Gentianales; family Rubiaceae; genus Rubia; species Rubia occidens. Next base: position 9,129 of record JAUOBV010006290.1, read on the forward strand.
TGATTTGGAAGACAAATTTGGGAAATGCCACATGAATTGGGAGGAATGGAAGAAGGGGAGGGGAAGAAATGGTTTTTAATAGGAAAAGAGAGGGAACTCGTGCGTTCATTTAGTGTATTAATGTGGGTTTGAAAAGAATTTAATGCTTCGCATTTCTATTGGCCCGTAAAAATAGTTCTGAGCTCGTAACATACCTGGAAGCATATTCCAATATTGGAACACTTTCTTGGACCTTAACATAAGATACGACTCATTTCCGCAGTCGGAACTAAGTCAACATATATTAAATATGGAGCGGTTTCATCAAAAATCCTGAATTCCCTCAAAACCTAGGTACAAAATTGTCAGTCAAAATTCCCCGCAACAAAAATCAATTCGACTACAATGGTGAGGAGTTGTGGCGTTAGGGAGGGTTTGGTTTCATCTGCGAGGGCTCATGAACCATTTGTTGAGCAAGGGCAGAGTCAAAAGTTCTTCAATGATGGGGCCGAACAAAGGTACATTGATTTTCTTCGTCGTAAGTGTACGAATATAAAGTTGTGCTTAGTTCGGATATTGGTCCGTTGAGGTTAAAATATTTGCTTAAATATTTTGAAAATTCCCAATTTTATAAGTTGTTGAAATTAGACAAACTCGTGTACCATTATGAAGTTGTTCAATATTAAGCAAACCTAGGGCAGAGTGAAAATAATCATGACATCACTAAGGTTAATGGTTTATTGATCTCGGTCACTAAATTTACTATCAATAAGGTGTTAGGTTGTGACTACACTAACACCACTACTTGTTTTCTTGAGGATGTCAAAGAGCCTTCAGAAATTTTCCACCAATATCATTGGTCTTCCGCTACTAAGTACACACCCTATGCCTCGTGACTATGGCTAGAAAATATTTCTATAAGGAGGGTTCAACACCGTGTCACGCTAAAAAGTACGGAATAGGTGTTCCTAATGTAGAACAAAGGTTGGTGTACGAGTGGATATGCATGAATGTATTTCCATCGGGGGGTCATGAATATGAGTCGACCATACGGAATTTGATGCTATTTTACTACGTCATGGAAGGAGTTAAGATAAACCCTATTTATACAATCGTGAATTACATGCTAAAAGCCGTGGCTAGGAAGAGAAAGATCTCCTCTATGGAGATTGATCACGGGGCTATGGTTAAAATGAGGAGTTACGTTGGTTGGCTTACCCTTGGGCCTAGATTATTATAACCCTGCTTGGTTTGAGCACAAGAACTTGACTTTGGGGTTTAATAGCAAATAGGAATACCGGGCCATCCTCAGAGAAAAGGCTAACAAAACAAAGAGATATAGGAATTCATCGATGCAAAGGGGTGCGGCCTCATCATCCTGTGAGTTCTAATTACTTAATGTGTAACTTTTATGTTAAATTGTTTTGGTATTGTATATAATTTTTTGCAAGTGCTGGTAGTTCTTTGGCAGGTGGAATGAAGAAAAAAATTAGTCGATACATAAAGTTCCTATGCACGGACATCAGTGCCGCAAATGCAGAGGAAGCAATGGTGGAAGCTAGTCACACCAAGTTTGTCACTTCTTCCGGCCTACACATTGACCTTGCATATTACGCAAACATGCTGAACTTTAAGCCAGTGTTCTTCAATGACAAAGAGGAAGAAGAGGAGGAAGATAATAAAGAAGGGGAAGAGAAAGGAGGATACAGACTTAGTTATGCATACAGAACTATAAATTGGTCATTTAAGACAAAGGTCCCAGGGAGTTATTTAAAAATGTGATTAAAATCACAAAAGCTCCAAATCAGAAACCCTAAGTTCTTCTTCCAGCTTCGGAACAAAAAAAACCCAAAAGTTTTCAAAAAAAATTTCAAGAGGGAGAAATGATTGATAATGTCCACATCCAACGCGAGAACAAGTAGGAGACGTGGGTCGACTTCTTGATCAAGGAACTCTCGTTCATCCAACCCCGAGTACGAAACAGCTAGGTTCATATCACTTCCCTCCCAAGTTAGATATAATTCCTTGCATGATGTTGGAAATTGCTAGATTCTTATACTATTGATCTGAACGTATATCATAGCATAGGCTTAGCCGACCCGGTATTGAAATTTGATGGGCAACATGTTCTTCACCATTTGACTTTGAATGAACCATCTTCTTTTGATGGGGTTTGTCAATTTAGAGTAATTTACGTGAGATTGAGGGTGGGAGTTATGGAACGAGGGTTAATGGGTTTAACATTTATATAAGTTCTTGGGAAATTAATAGTTTTCTAGAGTTCCCTTATAAGAGTGCGGAGGATGTGTATCCCTTGATCGCTAATGGTCATTTATATGATGTGTATCATAGTTAGAAAATCCTCTAGATACCAACTACCCGAATGTTGACCCATTTGAGTGTAGCGCTAGATATTTTCATAAAAGTGCACACGATCTTGGGAGGCCAGAGTTTTTTAACCTAGGCCACCTCACTATAGATCAACGAATTGTCTATGAGATGATAGCTAGTACCATAATACCCACACCCAGCCACATCAAGGAACCCCACATATACCACTCTTATGAAGTTCTATTATATTATTGAGGGTAGGAGAATCAACTCCGGGACCACAATATTTAAACATATGATGTGGGTTGCATTTTCAAAGAATGTAATCAAAAGTCTCCTCTGCAGGAATTTGATTACTTTGATCTTGAAGAGTGTGATCGGGATGGTATTCCATGGTGAGGAGAAGCTGATTAAGATATTTGACAAGAAATTTGTGAAGAAAAAGTGGGTCCACTATGAGTACAGATAGTGTTGCAAAAATCGCGATGCAACTAACCACATCAAGAGGCCCAGGGTTGAAGAAGGTATGATTATAAATTTACAAAAATACTAGTTTATTAAAGTGCATTTTATCTAAATTGTTCTAATTTTGTGATATAGAGGAATCAGACCCGATATTCATTAGAGGGTTTAAAAATTTGTACAAGTGGATGAGGAGTGAAATTTACCCACTAAGAGAGCGGGTTTCGAAGCTAGAGAGTTGGCAACATGACTTTGAACGTCAATTTACATCCACATCAAGATCCCGCTCACTGAGAGCTTTTTCTGTGTAGTTTTCTTAGATTCGTTATAAGATGTTAAGTGGATGTTAGTATGTTATTGAACATTTATTCGAATGGTTGAATTTAACTTTTGTATGGATATTTTGAATTTGGTAATTAATTATTGTTTTTATAATGTAACGGTCTAATTGTCAATATCTAGTATATCATAACATTTTCAGTACATGTTTGTGTGGTAATGCTATGAATAGATATATATTTTTCCGTAGAAAAGGACCATATATAACAAATGACCATGAGAGACAATGAGCTTTCGATATCGGAACTCTCTCCAGACTTAATGTCCAAAAGCAACATCAAGTACAAAAAGTCCCTATCTTACCTTCCTTTTTTCCTTGTTTTCTTCTTTTTCTTTCCCATTCTCTTCTTCTTGATATTACCTTGGCCATTAACCCAGATTCCTTCCTTATGATCCATGCAACCTAAATAAGTAGACAATGTCTAGTCGTCCTCTTGTAGCACAATGTCATCATTGTTGCTCCCCATCGCACTAGTTTGACCAAAACCAACCAAATATTCAAGTTCAAATTCATCAAGGAATGATATTTTACCTTCTACAACAATCTCCCTCTAGGTTTACGGGATCTCTGACAAAGAAAACTTGATGTGCTTGTGCAGCCAATATGTACGGATTATCTCTCTAACTAATCCGACTCATATCTACTAGTGTGAATCTCATTGACTCAATTCTTTGACCAACATGTACATTTACCCATTGACATTTAAATACGGACACTCGTAGAGTCACACAATCAAACCCCCAAATTTCTAAAACTGTCTAAAATAACAAGTGTTGGCCTACATGTGGTTTTTTTCACTTGCACCTCCAACATGCAATGTCTTCGAGACGAGGGTAACACCACTTTTGTTTTTGCAACACACCCTTATCATTCATTGATTTAGGGGCAAAAGTAAAATCTTTGATGTCGTACCCCCATACTAAAGCACTGTACCAAGGGGTCTACGGGATAACCACTTAACTATTTCAGGATGAAACCCGACTTTCACGTGATTTCGTAGTCCAGTTGCAAATGTTGAAGTGTGATGTTGTAGGACTTGTGCTTCATTGAAAGTCAGACTTTCTATTCTTATTTCATCCATGTGGATCTCAATGTAAGGGACTACATCCTCATAGTTCCGAAGAACATGCAAATGCACAACATTTAAATCTTCTGCGGTTGGGCTCAATAACTTACCATGTCTTACCCTTCAGATAAAAATAACAGATCTGCCCATGAAATACCTTGGTTTTCCATTATCAATATCTAGTTGGGGTAAGGTGGATTGTGAGGACTTGGTAGAAAAGGTAAGATGCGGGATTAAAAGCTGGAATGCTAGAATGCTCTCTTATGGAGGGAACGTTTAGTTAATCAATACAGTTTTACTGAGTATCACGAGTTATCGGAGTAGTGTTATGAAGCTTCCAGAAAATGTGCATGAAAGGATAGTAAAACTATGTATGAACTATCTTTGGGGAAGAGAAGAAAGCTAAAAGGGGTTTACAACAACATCATGGTGCTCTATGTGTATGAATAAGTTACAGGGTGGGATGGGAATTAGAGATTCAAGCTTATGGAACCTGGCACCCATGAGCAAACATTTGTGGGACATTAGTAGAAAAATAGATTCACTGTGGATCAGATGGATTCAGGTTTATTGTCTAAAAGGGGATATCATTGAAAGATGCAAACTGAAGCAATCGAGCAGTTGGGCCTGGAAAGCATTGATAAAGCTGAGAGACGAGATATTTGTAGACCTAAAGCAATGTGCAAGCAAGGATGGAAAATTACTAATCTCTGAAGTTTATGGCAGAATGAAAGGAGGGAAGGATGCTAAAGCAAAAACAGGAGTTATCTGGCACAAAAACATTCATCCTAAACATAGAATGTTTCTTTGGTTGTTGATGGATGGGAAATTACCCATGGTGGACAGATTACAAGGGATGGGTATATTGGGGCTACAACTAGATTGATGTCTGTGTGGAAAAGAGTAGGAAACAGCTAATCATCTACTCTTTAGATGTGAGTATGCAATGAAGGTGTATGAAAAATTGAAGATTAAAAGTTGTGGTAATCTCAGGAGCTGAAGAAAGGGATGTATCTGTTTGTCAAGAAGAGAAACAACAAGATGATTGAACTGATAATTAGTTGAATGTATAACTTATAGATTGAAAGGAATAACAGGCTTTTTGAGAAGAAGGAACTTAAGGAGGATACAATTGCTTTCAATACACAAGTGAAATGTGAATGGAGGAAGAAGTCGCAGTGGAGGAAGAAGCTGGCAGAAGACATGAACTGTATGCTTGATATGTCCATATTATACGATGATTTTTGGGATCTTTATTTATTTATTTTGGTATTATTTTGTGCTTTAGATACTCCATTTTACCTTGAAATTCTATTACTAAAGTTAAGAGCGACTTTATCGCTCTTATCACTTTTAATAAGGATTTCGTGAGACAAGTTAATTGTTTGAAGATTTGAAGACCATGAAGAATCCATTTTGAAGACAATGTAGACCTTGAAGACCCGAAGAAGGGAAGAGGAGACTACTACACTTGGACCAAAAAGAAGACAACATGTGAGGGCAGAGTACTCTGGCCGAGTCGAGACACAACTCAGCCCAGACTTACTTTTTGTACTATAAACACTCATTACTTTTCTCCTTCTTCCTCATTCTTCCTGTCTTTATTCTACAACTCAAAAACCCTAGTATTTCTTATTTTCCATCCTTGTTTTATCTTGAATTCATGTTTGATTTTCTTTTGTTAATTAGTATGAACTCTAGTAGCTAAACATAACCTTGGGAGCAATTTATTAGGCTTCCAAGCCCATGTCTTGAGATCTATTTATAAGCTATTTAATGCTTTG
>JAUOBV010006495.1:0-15082 GCA_032360425.1 Rubia occidens
TAGTTCACAAAACAAACAACACACATAAGTGTCACCAAGTGTGTGCTCATACAAAGGGGGAAGGGTTGTTTTAATTCAAATCTATCAACAACAAGTATAAGAATGAGAAAAAACTAACTAGCATGTAACACTATTAAAAGAGTGTAATAATGATACAGAGAGTGAGGGGCATTTTGTTCACATGTTTTGTTATTGAATTTGATCCTCAATTCATACCATACAAGTATTTCCTATTCTAATGATCGATCACACATTGTGGAGGCCTTGAATCCTTGAGAACTGCCACCAAACAAACATTTCAGCGGGTCCGTCATTAAAGGCCAGGTTTCATGCCAAAAGAGAAAAAAAATTATATGCTCGAAAGTAGCCAAGCGTGATAGTTAAAAGGAATACGATGAACAGACATAATTAATAGGTGAAAACAAGCCATCATGAGACAAAAAAAATGATAGGACCAGCTGTGGAACGAACTAAAAAGCCTCAAACATGCGGGATTGGAAGAAAACGACAAAGCAAGCCAGACTCAGTCACACAGCATCAATACATCACAACATTACATAGTCATAACTAAGGTACATTTACATCCATGTTCTCTTCAAAACGCCCAACCTTGAACTTATAGAAATTACTGATAAACACGTGGTAAAATGCTTTACTTTATAAAGATTAAAACAATATCCCAGTTACAAAATGCCTGTAAAATAACATTTAGTTTTGGGATCTAGTAACTCAAAATGAAAACTGAATACAAAGAAACTATAGCAATAAGATACTCATTTTAATCTATCAGATTACATCGAGAAATATTGCACAATTTTAATAGCAAAATTCAACCCAAAATAACTATCTTCTGAATTGCAAATTACCCAAACTATAGGGTAGGGTTGTGAAAGCAACATCGAAGGAAAATGGTCGTGAACTAAGAGTAGGGTGTTTGATTACCATCTCATTCACGATTATGTCTCGTACTCCTTAGTGTACCCCGGTCGTGAGTGCACCAACATGAAATTATGAAAGTATACTAGAGAAGAATAAATTGCTATCTTGTAATTATCGTTCTCCAACATTAATCCACCCTGTATAGCATAGGAAAACTCACATATAAGGAGTACCAACTGTGTTTGTTGCCTATGCGGCCTATTGGCCCCTTAGAGCCAAGTCACCACGAGTTTAGGATTCTTCTCGCATCAGTTCCTCTTGACCCCCTCTAAAAGATGGCATGATTGATGGTGATTCTCCAACATACTCCATCCCCTCGTTTGTTGATCTCAATCACCGATCATAGGCAATACAATACACAAAGTTCTCTATGAACATCAACCTCAGCCAATTTAACATACGTATCTATGAATATACGGTGAAAATCCCAAGTACACATAAGTTTGTTAACCACTTTAAAGGGATTGCCTGGACAAGCAAGACCACTCTCTTTTAGAGCCACAAGCTCCTCACATAGGGATACAATCCATCTTTATCCTTACAAACAACATGCAGCCTATCCATCTCATCTTTTTATCCATTGTTAAATGATGCCCTCGAAGAATCTATCGGTCCCAGTCACCTCTTCAATTTCTTTAACTTGCTAGTACAATGAACAATAAGCTGAGTGGCCTTGGTTAATGCCTCACCAACCTATAACATTACACTAAAGTTAATAACATAGGATTCTAACCCCAAAACAGTTGTTTAGGAAACCAATATAGCTCCCTCGCAGAACCATCAGCCATAGTTAAAACACGTGGAGTTTTGACTGTTGAAACAGTCACACTGTCATGAATTTTCATCAACTTAGCAGGATCCTTGTTAGATTTATCTTCTATATTAATATTACTTTTAGTACCTCTATGATTTTCCCTCAAAAATTCTGCTTCATCAAAGATAACAGATGTGCTCACATCTTGATCATGAGATAACGATTTTATTAAGACATAAAACCTTGTGATTGCAAAACAACAAAAACTTTAATAAAATGACAGAGGTGTGAATTGGAAAAATTTAAACACGTAAATACCTTGCAAACCAATAGGCCGCCCTACTTCCTACAACGTTAGCTCACATTTACCTTAGGAAATCTATCATGTTCTTCCACTTTTTGTTCTCGATTCAGGTCAATGTTCTCATTAACTAGTGTCATTTCTCCTTGGTAATTTTTTTTCACATATAGGAATTTATCTTCCCAATCTTCATAATCATCCCGAGAGATCCTTACAATTTTAACACTTTCAATAACTGCCTGAATGATACCAAAGACTCACCCACATCTATTTCAAGTAATCTATCACTACAAGAAAGAGCACCTATTACCTCGGTTCTACAGAATTTTTTACATCGGTTTTTAGTCCAAAAAATACCGAGAAAAATAATATCGTAGTAAAAAGTAAATTTTCTTATTTCGGTTCAAAACCTAGGTAAAAATTATTATTTACCTCGATTTTGGACTGACGTCGGCAGATTTGGTGACTGGCGTTAATCTTAGCAAGAAGGCTGACGATTGGAGACTATAGCTACAACATCGTTTAAAATGATATCGGTGTGCATGAGAAGAAACATCGATGATAGTAAGAAGGGAGACGAGGGGAGTGAAATTGCTCAAAATTATGGATAAATGATAGCGATATTGTAGATAACAGTGTGCGAGATTGCATGCTCTAGGGCACCCTCGTCGTGTGCCTGCTGATGTGGAAGGCAAAAAAATACGACATCGTTTTATATGGCTGACATCACAAAAAAACTGCCGGTTTATGTGACGTTGGTATGGTGTCATCGCTTCACCATTTTGTGCAACGTCGCGAATTAGTCTTGGAGAAATCGGTTCTTATATAATATTATAACATTTAATATTTGGTTACACAAATAATAGTTCGTCGATAGCCGTTAAGCACATGTATTTAATGTTCCATAACTCGTGAAATGGTTATACATCATACAACAATCAATTGTTGTTCAATTAATGTCGGAAAGAATGGAATGCAAGGAACCAACAAATCTAGAACAAATATTACAAATACATGTTAGAATATATTGAAATACATGAGGTTGATATGAAATTGAAACATCAATTGCATTGAATCTCCATTGCCTACGCCACACGTTGAAAACCCATTGATAACTCTCTTTGTCCTATTACGACCAATAAACGTGAAACAAAATTTATGTTAGAATTGGGAAATCCCCAAATAATGTACATATAACATAGTCATACACATACGACATTAATGTCAACATGGAATAAGTGCCTAATCTACTAATAAGCGACGACGCATCCAGGAGAGATTGAAATTGAAAAGTCCGACAAAGAAGTGACGTCGGACATTCATAGATATTTCCATCATTTCAAAGCCTATGTGACGTCTATAAATGTTCATTCCTATATTGTATGGGACGATTATCTGTGACCGACGTTGCATATTCAACCTGTGTTCATATGACGATGAGATTATTGTCCACAATCAACCCTAATCTAAGCCTTTTTTCTCACACCTTATAAACATTGCATTATCTTGGAAACCAAAACAATACACACTATATAACATGTAACAAAATCATCATACTCTCTAAAAATATTCAATCATTGATGAATGAGAAAAAATATATAGAAGGTATATGGTAATAAAGATGAAAAATGAACATGGAATAGGTGTAAAATTGCCTCAATTAACTTGAACCTAGGGATGCTCAATCCTCAGATGCTTGTTGATGTTTGGGGGAAGCCAATTTGATTAATTTCCTTAATGGTTGTATTGGTGTGAATGGAAAGGATGGTGTGGAGTTGGGTTTGGAGAAAGAGTATTGGTGATAGGAAATGGATGTTGTTGCTGAATGCTATTGACATGAAAAATGGATGTGGGAAAAGTTTGGTTAAAATTTTTGGCTCAAAATTTAGGTTCCCGCTAGAAAATTCAATTCAAAAGACTTCGCTAAGGGGTCACACATGGGTTCGTTTGAGGCTGCACATTTGCGAGGTGGTACATAAGGGTTACAGTCTAATTTTTGAAGAGTGTCGTAAAATACTCCCTGTTAAGATAGTGGCCCCTTCCGATGACCCATTCATGCAAAAATAGGAACAATATTGTTCTAAAAATGTGAATAAAAAAATGTTATCTCCAGTTTTACATTTCAACTTCTCCCACTTTCTTGGAGGAACCTAATTGCAAAAATTAAAAAGTTCATCGGTTGTCCCAAACCCCGTTGCGATCTTCCCAAAAAGAAACTTTGACATCTATAGTCGAACTTATACTAACCGAGACTAATAAACAAACTAATCTTATTGCAAATATACTTCCACAAGTTCTTCTGAAGTACCCCTCGTGTACTTATGAGAAATCAACTACAATATCCTCTAGACGATGTACTAGCTCTTTAAAAAAATTGATGGATGGAATTTTATAATCTTTTTATTTCATAAAAAACCAAGAATATGAAATTTCATGTCATTCTACGTGGTGGAAATTATTGTCCTCAGAACGCTTATCGTAAGAGTATTAATAGAATACTAAAAAAAGTGACTGACGATTACCCCATTCTATCCATGCATGACCAAATTGGAACATCGTGGTCGTGACTTGGTGAATCAGATAAGTGTATCTCCAATTTTGCATTTTGAATTCTCCCATTTTGTTGGAGGGACCTAAGTGCAAAATTTGAAACTAATATATATAAGGAGCCCACCTAATACATCACTTCAAATATTCAACTTTCCCTCGAATTTCAACAGTCTCTCAACCCATTTTTTTAAAGGTATAGTTTCTAGATTCCCTAGAATACTTTCGTTTTCATATTTTTCCTTAAAGTTGATATGTATATGATGTATCAATGTGTTGTTTATTTTTTTCTTTGAAATTCCTATGGATTAGGGTTCTAGGTTGTAGGAATTTTGTTTTAATGTTTTCCCCTGTTAACCGGACCTATTTTTTTCCTTAGAACCATTGTTTACTCCAGTTTTCTACTGTTTTGAATGCATCTGTTAGGTTTGATTACGAAGTCGCTGGTCCTTCAATCCTCCTTCATTTGGAGCGATCATCTAGTAACGTTGCTCATTCATATTTTCTATTGTTATGCTTGAATGAGTCGTTGCGCCATTCTCTGTAAACCAATCGGTTTTATCGAATGGTTTGCGATGTTGCTTATACATATCAACATCCCATTAGTTTGAAGCAACATGTCAGTGACATCACTCATACATGTCGGCCAGGTCATATTCTGAACCTACATGTAAGTGGGATGCCTGGATGACTAACAAGATTAATTGAATCAATTTATATTAAACCATTTTCTTTCTATCACAATATTTATCATATGTGACAGTATAAATTTCAAGAATCATGTCTAACAATGCTGGTTCAAGTAACCGTGCCCCAATTGAGGTGAGCAATTTTTTGTTTACATTTATTTTATTACTTATATTCTAATTTAATTTTTAACAATTTCATTGACCAATGCAGATTCGTAGCGATTCAGATGATGACCGTTGTCCACGGACTACGTTTGGGGATGTCATTCCACACTTTTCGTCCGCACTTAACGAGACGAACTTCAGTTCAATTCCAACTTTGGTAAGTCCTCCCTGTTACACATGTATTTTATTTTCAATTATTTTTTCTACAATTACTTTTACATGTAGTAAATGTGATTTTATGATTATAATTTAGTACATCCCCGACCAGATTCCAAAGCTCTTACCGTCGTACAAGTTGCCCGTTGCGCTTTGACGCAACGAAAAAGAGTATGACATGCACTACTCGGGGAAAATGAGGCTCAAGACCCTAACCGCAAAGGGATTTAGTAAGTTTCTCGATGAAAAGGAACTCGAGGTTGGAGAAACGCTCTACTCTGAGCTGCTAAATGGTGCCGGCCCCATAGTTTTTATGTTATCGTTCTTCCCCATAGATTTTAGTTTTACTGAATTTTGAACATTTGTTTAAAAGAAATTTATTCGAATTTTGGAATTTATTTTATTTTTATGTATTTAATATTTAATCTATAATCTATTTCTTAAATTTTATTTTAATGTTATTTAATCCTTAAGATTTAACCTAACATATGACCAATGAATAATGAATAATTCAGAGTGACCTTGAACTCCCTCCCTCTCCTGCATTTCAGAGAACAATAATTATAAATATATACACCGTATGAAAAGTAACATGAAACAATAATATTACTGGTGGACCATTTCAATAAAAAAATCATAATTAAACACTGGTTTCACATACATTTTAAAAACCCATGAACCCACAACTCGGGTCAAGAAGCTTTATTACAAACTCCTTGGAATTGAAAGGCAAGGCCCCTGCAATGTAGGCACTCTTCACCCCATCATAAGCCATCATCCTATTACTCAAATATGATGCTCTGTAATTATCTTGTAGCTGTTTCATAATCTCCCCGTTCACTTTCTTTGATCTCACTTCCGGAGCAATTGATACCCGCATAAACGCATCGTTTACTAAACCCTGAACAAATTCAGTATATATTGAACAAAATGAGTATATGATACATATTTCATGATCCACAAACAATAGGAGCATAAAAAATGTCGACTAATCTTTCCAACTGTAATAGAAAGCAGCAGGGGACATATAAAGGGGACCAGTCCTGTTCCTTTCAATAGCAGGAGGGAGAGGGAGTTCAAGATCACTCTAAATATTACCAAGACTTGTGTTTAATGAATACTTTTTTTCAATCATACTGAAACTATCAAATAATTGCTTCTACCAATTTTTTTAATAAATTCAAACTGTTGACCGACTAGCATGTGGGTGGAAAATGTTAGGCTCATATGATCATGAGACGTCGGTGATGGGTCAATTCCATCTTTCCTTGACCAACATAGGTATGTCGTCGCTCTTTGCGAGGTGGATATCACAAAGGTCCCAAACAACGTCTCACCAAACAACTATAAATAGGATGTCTCTTATAATCAGTTCAAACTTCTGTTCACAAGTTTTCTGCAAATTCCAATTGTCACCCACCATCTCTTCTCTTCTCTCTTCTCAGAGGTATGGTATTTTTACTCTTCTGACACCTGCCTTTCTAGAATTGTTACTTTACATTGTTTGATCTATGGTTTGTGAATCTGTTGTATCTTTTGGTTTTCCAGTTCTTAAATCTTTTATATTTTCAAGTTACCTTAAATGTATACCTTGTACTATTCTTTGGTATTGTTTTGGACATTTTTTAGTAATTGCTTTTTGTTGAAGCAATATTTTTTCTGGGTTTATGTGTTTTTTCTCGTAACTGCCTCAGATGTATGCAACGTTGACAGCCTGTCAATCAGAATTAAGTACAAGAGTGAAACACTAACCTCAACCTTCTCTAATATTTTACGGATGTACTCATCATTGGTTGTCACCTTAAGCCTTCCTCTAAGTGCACTAGGGGAAGGTAGCAACGATTCACCCTCGCCTCATGTGTTGTAAGTTACTTGATGGGTTCCTCCTCCACAACAAATTCATGCTCCTCTAAGTTGGTTTTGTTACTTTCCATGACTAAGTCATACTCTTGTAAGATCTCTCTCCCTCTCTCTCTCTCTCTCTCTCTCTCTCTCGGGATCGCGCACCTCCTTCCCGCTTCTTAGCTTTAAATCGCTCACAGTTCTCAGATTGATTTCTAGTTGGAAAGAAAGCTTACCGGACTCTTTGGCTTCAAGTAGGCTCACCGAGGTGACAAGTTATCCGACTTGAATCTCAAAAAATTTTATGCTTGAAAATTCTCTAGTCCTGAGATCTTCAATCCCACGCCTTGTGATCTCCGCAAAGACATCATACTTATTAGAAAATTTAGAGATTGCTTCAAGGATTTATTCTCGATTCAACTTGTACAGTTAGGTATTATTGTTGGAAGGCCCTTCTCCCCTGAGATAGGGTTGAGGTGGAGCTTCCCCGCCTTAGCTGTACCCTTGCACTTGGTTCTCTTCGCGAAAATGAAAGTTTAGGTGATCGCGATACCTTGGGTTTAAGGTGTTCGCGTAGGGGTCTTTCCTTTTGCCTCCTTGGTTCCCACGGAACCCTTGTTATTCTCCCTACCAAACTATGTCCTATTTCCTCCATTGTTGAAATTCAACGCCTTAACTTCCTCCTAATATTCCACCACTTGCGGGAAAACATCTGTGTGATGATCAAGCTTGTAAATGACACACTTTCACTTGTTGAACACTCATTTTTATGAAATCTTTCATCATGGAAGCAAGAGCTTAGAATTTTTCCTCTAACTTGGGAGAATGGGATGACTCGTCCACGATTTTCACCTTTGATCTTTTACAAAATTACCTTGTACCATTTGCCATCTCTTTGATGAGTGAGATTCCCCCCCCCCCTTGGGCTCTTGTTGGCTATTGAACCATGACAAGCGGCATTCACCATACGTATATCATCATCGTACAACCTTTCAAAGAAAAGTAGACTAAGTCCCCCTCCTTGAACGGATAATATGGACAACTTGCCAATAGCCTCTTGAACCGTTCCCAGTACTCGTAAAGGGATTCATTAGGGAGCTGAGAGATATTGGAGAGATTCTTCTTCACCCCTGCAGACTTTGAAGGTGGGAATTATTTCTCAATGAATCTATGCTTCATATCCATCCAGAAAGTGATGCAACCGGGTGGAAGGTAATACAACCAATCTTTAGCCTCATTCCTAAGTGCAAAGGGAACGACCTCAAATTGTAGTCTTACTCCGAGACTCCCGACGACTTCATGTTGGTACAAACTAGATGAAACTACGACAAGTGCTTGTTCGTATCTTCACTGGCCATTCCATGGATAGTGGGAAAACGTTGGATCATGCCACTCTTGGGCTCACAAGTAACATTGGGTGGAAAGGGTTGGAAGACTTTGCAAAGAGGTTGATTCTCCAAGTTGGGAGCCATCAACTCCCTCAAACTGTGGTTATCCTCCGTCATTCTCTCTCTACAACTATAAAAAGTGATTCTTTTGGAACTTCTAGTATAGATCCCCTCCTTCTTTATCGCCTACCACCTGTGTATTCCGTTGAATAATGTAAAACTCCCAAATTAGTGGTACGGGGGTGTACCGTAAACCGGGAATAAAACAGTTGCTAACTAAAAACAACACTAGGAAAAGGGTTACAAGTAAATGGATACTAACAAGATATCTTAATAACAAAAACCCAAAAAATATAAAAAACACTAACTACCCAACTAACATGTTATGCAAGTTAACTAAAAGACCTTTAAACTAACGTCCCCGACAGGGCACAAAAATTTGACCCACCCCCTCCCGGCTTCTCAAAATAAATCAACGGGAGATTCGCTAAGTAATTATACCGAGAGGAGGACCGTTAGGGATCAAAGATAGAGATTTGTATTATTTCTCCCATTCCTACTACTATATTACCGAGATTGGTAGACAGTGGAAATTACTGGGGTTGTCCACAAAGATGTTAAGAATCTAATAATAAACTACACACAACCGTGATTAGGTCATCAATCTGACCATGTGTTATAGATAATTAGTGTTGGTAAAATAAGCATTGGGGGGTTTTTATAACGAAAACTACTAACATGCAATTGATCATGAGAATAAACTGTATAAACCAGCACTCGGGAAATATTTACGTAACATGATTAATGTCATTTTTATCATCGATTTCATCACTTACAAGAACTATATCAACCTATTCTAGTGTTTGTGACATGTGGTGTGTTCATGGTTAACACTTACCCATACCTGTCACGTAGTGTGCGCATGTAAACTTTCATCTGCACCACCTCGGTAATTAAGGGAGTGCAACGTTGGCCCAACTTGTCATGCATATCTGAGTCTCTCCCTACGATTACGTCATGGGACCTACATCACGAATGCTTCTCCCTAACCCTAGTTTGCTACATTAGCTATCTCTACCTGCTACCCTCCAGATAAACCCATCGGTTTACTAGTGCATGGTCGATCATAATGTTGACAACGGAAACCTACGTGCACACACCCACGTGGATCCGGACCCATCGTTACCCAAATCCCATCTAGAGTTCCCTCCCTGGGGGGAATCAATAATGAGACAACATGAAAGTAGACTTTGGTGTGTGCCAACTATGTGTGGCAATCATGCAATTCATAAGATCATGAATGACAAGCCAACATAATAATAAAAAAACCCATCGAAATAGGTATATATAAGAAATCTCAAAAAATAGACATTTATAAATGAATACAAATATGATCCCATAGTTAATTAACTACTCCCTTTCCTCGGGTATTGGAAGTTCCCTGACGGGTTTCTCCTTCACAACCAATTCGTGCCTCCTCCTAATTGGTTTTATTACTTTCCATGACCAATTTTTCATCTTGTAAGATCTCTCTCTATCTCTCTCTCTCTCTCTCTCTCTCTCTCTCTCTCAGGCTCGCGATCCTCCTTCTCGCTGCTTAGCTTTCAAGCGCTCACATTCCTCAAATTGATTTCTGGTTGGGAAGGAAGCTTTCCGGACTCTTTTCCTTCAATCTGGCTCACCAAGGTGGCATGTTGTCTGACTTAAATATCAAACTTTTTATGCTTGAAAATGCCCTAGTCCCAAGATCTTCAATCTCACATCTTATGTGCTCCGCGAAGACATCATGCTTCTTAGGCAATTGAGAGATTACTTAATATATTTCTTCTCGATCTGACTTGTAGAGTAAGGCTTTATTGTTGGAAGGCCCTTATCCCCTAGGATGGGGTTGAGGTGGAGCTTTTTTGCCTAAGCTGCACCCTTGCACTTGGTTTTTTCACTCCAACAAAAGTTGAGGTGATCGCGGTACCTCAGGTTAAAGGGGTTCGCGTAGGGGTCTTTCCTTTTACCTCATAAGGAGGAAAAGGAACCTTTGTCATGGTCCCCTACCAAACTGTGGCCTATTTCCTCCATTGTTCAAATCCAACGCCTTAACTTCTTCCAAATTTTCCACCACTTATGGGAAAAGATCCATGTGATGATCAAGGATGTAAATGCCATACACTTTCACTTGTTGAACCCTAACTTTTATGAAATATTTCATCATGGAAGCAAGAGTTTGGACTTGCTCTCTAACTTGAGAGAATGGTACGACTGGTCCACAATTTTCACCCTTGATCTTGTACCAAACTACCTTGTACCATTTGCCATCTCTTAGAAGAGTACCATTGCCTCCCTTGGCCTCTTGTTGGAGATTGAGCTTTTCCAAGAGGTGTTCACAATACGCATGTCATTATCGCACAACTATTTGAAAAAATAGTAGACTAGTTCCCCCTCTTTGAATGATATGGATGGCTTGCCAATAGCCTCTTGAACCGTTCCCAATACTCGTAAAGGGATTCATTAGCTAACTAATAAATATTGGCAATATGCTTCTTTAACCCCGGAGACTTTGAAGCTGGGAAGTATTTCTCGAGGAATCTATGTTTCATATCCATCTGGAAGGTGATGCAATTGAGTGGAAGGTAATACAACCAATCTTTAGCCGTATCCCGAAGTGAGAAAGGGAATGACCACAAATTTTAATCTTCCTTCGAGACTCCCGGCGACTTCCTATTGGTACAAACTAGATGAAACTCCAACAAGTGCTTGTTCGGATCTTTACTGGCCATTCCATGAATAGTGGGCAAACACTATATCATACCACTTTTAAGTTCACAAGTAACATTGGGTGGAAAGGTTGGAAAGACTTTTCAAAGAGGTTGATTATCCAAGTTGGGAGCCATCAACTCCCTTAAACTGTAGTTTTCCTCCACCATTTCTTATCTCTCTACAATTACCAAAATTGGTTCTTGTGGAACTTCTGGTGTGGACTCCTCCTTCTTCGTCGCATACTACATGTGTATTCTGTTGGATAATGTAAAACTCCCAAGTTAGTGGTATAGGTGTGTATCACAAATCGGGAATAAAATAGTATCCAACTGAAAACAACACTAGCAAAAGGGTTACAAGTAACGGGATACTAACAAGAAATCTCAACAACAAAAACAAAAAACATAAAAAGCAACACTAACTACTCAACTAACATGCTATGCAAGTTAACTACAGGACCTTTAAACTAACATCCATGGCAGCGATGCCAAAATTTTACCCACCTAATCCGGACATCGTTAAATTAATCAGCGGGAGATCCACCAACTAATTATACCGAGAGGGGGGCTGTTAGAGATCAAAGATAGAGATTTGTAATTTTCCTCCCATACTACTACGATACTACTAAGATTGGTAGATACTGGAAAGTACTGGAGTTTTCCGCAGATATTTTAAGAATCTAATAATCAACTACCCATAACCATGATTGGGTCATCAATCCGACCATGTGCTATGAATAATAATTGTTGGTAAAATAAACATTGGGGTTTTTTTTATAACTAATACTACTAACATGTAATTGATCATGAGAATACACTATATAAATTAGCACTCGGGAAATATTTGTGTAACATGATTGGTGTCATTTTGATCATCGATTTCATTGCATACAAGAACTATCAACCTATTATCGTGTTTGTGACACGTGGTGTGGTTGATGGTCAACACTTCCCCATACCTGCCACGTAAGGTGAAATATTTCGTCGGCACCACCTCCATAATTAGGGGAGTGCACCGACGGCCCTGCCAGCCGTGCAGATCTGAGGCTCCCCCATACGATTATGCCATGGACACTACATCACGAATATTTATCCCTAGGCCAAAAAGGCAAAAGGGGTGAAGCACCTTATCGATGGCTTTAAGGTTAGAAAGCTAACCCTAGTATTCTTCTTAGCTATCTCTACATGCTAACCCTCAGACCAACTCATCGGCCTACTAGTGTATGGTCGATCATAACATTAGCAATGACAACCTGCATGCACACACTCACGTGGATCCATACCTATCGTTACCCCAAACACATCTTGGTTTCCCTTCCTAGGAGGTATCAATGTTGCGACAACATGAAAGTAGACTTTGGTGTGTGCTAACTAAGTGTTGCAATCATAAAATTCATGAGAATATTAGAAACAAGCCAACATAATAATCACAAAGCACATAGAAATGGGTAGATATAAGAAATATCACAAAATAGGTATTAATACATGAATACAAATATAATTCCCAAGTTAATTACCAGCTCCCTAAGCATAAATTTGTGGCAAAAATAGAGTTAAATTCCATGGATCTAGGAAAATAAGAGAGAGAAGAAAAGAAAAAAAAGAGAAGAATTACTCTGGAGAGAGAGAGAACTCTTATCTTCCTTCTATCTAGAGAGAAAAATAAAATCTACATAATGCCTACGTAGTTTACCCTGGAAGACTAAAGGCTCATATATAGAGCTACAGAATTGGGCCTTGAAAAAGGCCAAAAATAGGCAAAAAATCCCTAGCGGCCGCAAACTGCATGGGCCATGCCAGCTCGTTAGCCTTGTGCTAACACAGTTAGCCTTATACTGACACAGGGCATGTATCTTGGCACGGGCCATGTTAACCGGTTCGCCTCGTGCTGGTTCGGCTGGCTAATTTGTTTGCTCCGCTACGGATGAACCGCAGATTCAATTTGAGAGTTCTTGTAGTGGATTTATAGTGCTTGAGAACACGAATGCAATGTTGCCACTCTCAAGGGATGATTCTTATCGGATCATTCCCAGAACTTTGTGCAACTCTTGAACAACAGTTTCTCCGCTTCTTTTCTTACATTCTTGAACTTTGAATCCGCCTTTCCCAGGCTTAATTCCATCTACTACCATCCTTGTGAATGACCTTCTATATCTTCTACCATCCTTGCAAATGGCATTCAAATATCTTCTACCATCACAAATGGCCTTCCACAAAAAGATGATGAAAAAGTACTCATGAGCAATCTACTAATGAGATCATAGAGGAAGGTCTAGGCGCTCATGAATAAAAAAGTGTCTATTAGCTTCAATTAAGTCTACAAAAACATGAGATTTAGATAAGAAAACAAATAATTATAATTTATATTGTAAACCTAACTAAAATTAGCAATCAACCAAACAAAAGATTATAATAAATGTGTTAAAAGTATCAGTTAACACATGCATAAAAGTACACATCAACATTTTCATTTCTGATCCAGGACTTATAGATGGTGAAGGATCCTTAAGCCACCCCCTTTTCCCAGGTCTTCTACCATTTGGCCTAGATATTTATTAATACATTTTCATAATTTAGCACAATTAATATTTCCTTGGTTCCATGCAGTTTTCCTCACAACGAAGCAATCTAGAGCCTCTTGTGTTCGACCTTGAACATCATATAATGGCTGCTGATAGCCCACAGTTCCACTGCACTCTGAAGCAGCAGAACTTCGGGAATAACCCAACTTCATAAAGAATTTTAATTGCATATAATATAAATATGTATTTTTAATTTATTTTTTTGTGATTTAGTACATCTTTGGGAGATTGTACCACTCCTGCCAACTGAGAAGACCCCTGTTGTGCTGAGGTGTGGTGTGCACCTTATTGCATGTGTTAATTAATATATTTGAAACATTTGTTATCTTTTTTTGTTTGGTTAATAGCTAGTTTTACTTAGGTTTATATTACTTTCGATGACCATTGTTGGGTTTCTTATCTAAATCCCAAGTTTTGTAGACTTAATTGGTCTAATGGATACTTTGTCCTCACGGGCACCTAGATCTTCTTATTAGTAGGTTGTTTGTGAGGACTTCGACATTAATTTTTAGAAGCCCATCTGCAAGGGTGGTAGAAGATATTTGAAGGCCATTCGTAAGAATATTAGATGATATTTGAATATCAATCACAAGGATGGTATTAGATAGAAGGCCACTAACCAAAAAGTGTGGTAGTAGATGGAATTGATCCCGTAAAGGTGGAGTCGGAGTTCAAAATGGTAAAAAAATGGAAGGCGGAGGCAATAGCACGAATCATTCGACCGGCTAACTGCCCACTAAAAACTGACACCAGCCGGTACGAGGCCACCTTTCTAGCACGGCCTATGCTCGAAGCGCCCAACACGGTCTATGTCACACCCTCTTGGCACAAACCATTTGGCAAAAGCAGGCCCGTGCACCTAAATTTTCCTGGAGGCTAAGTATGGACACAAACCCCGCCCTTTCACACTGTCTGTGTCGTTTCAACTCCAAAACTTCAAAGTCCAGCCCACAAAATGTAACAAACGAT
>JAUOBV010006799.1:0-15074 GCA_032360425.1 Rubia occidens
AAATTGGCGACACCAAAATTCAATTGAATAATATATGATTGCAACTTTGCGATTTGGCCATGTATGGGTGAATGGAAGGGCCTCGAAAGTCAATATTATTACTTGTACATAATTTTAAAAAATTATATTGTGGCCCAAAATTGTGTTTCCCCATTACGCATTGCTCCAAAATACACAATTTTTGTTAATATTACATAAATATAAAAATATTAAATAATATATATTTTTGGTGAATTGTGGGAAAGCGCTAGTGGATGTTCCAAATTAACTTAGAGTTGATTACTTAAAAGTAAGGAAGAGAAATCGGAAAGAATTACGGATATGTTCTTGTTCCCGATTGATGATAAATATTCCATTACAAATTTGAGAAATAAAATGGAGGTGTATAGGAAGACACCACGTTCGAGTAGATTTCATTTTGGAGTTACGAGTAAAGTTTTTACTTTTTGCAATTAGTTCCCTCCAAGAAATTTGGAATTGTCAAATCACATAATTGGCGATGCCAAAATTCGATTGAATAATATACGAGTGCGACTTTTCGATTTGGGAATGTATGGGTGAATGGAATGGCCGTTAATTAGTTAAAGTCAAACATTTTTATTTTTATTTATATATACTAAATCAATTAAGTGTTGAACGTTAATTTGTTAACGTCAAACAATTTTATTCTTATTCATATATATTAGGTCAGTGAGGGTTGATAATTGATTAATTTAAATCAAATTAGCTATTAGTTAAAATCAACAAAAGAAGAAAATGATTTTGAAAGTTAAACAAACAATATAATTTAGCTTAGAGCGGTTGCGCACAGCTGCACCCATCTAATGATTTTTTTGACAAAAACAATAAAACTTTTGGTATTTTTTTTAAAAAAAAATTGGAGGGAAGATTGAATTTTAAAATTTTTGTAAATTTTTGAATTTTTTGGCGTGAAGATTTAATTTTAAAAATTTTAGCACCGGTTGTTTTACAAGGGCACCGGTTTTTGAAAACCGGTGTTAAATTTTGGTAATTTTTTGAATTTTTTGGCGGGAAGATTGAATTTAAAAAATTTGGCAAATTTTTTGAAATTTTTGGCTGGATGATTTAATTTTAAAATTTTTAGCACAGGTTTTTTCACATGATCCCCGATTTTTAAAAACTAGTGCTAAATTTTGGCGAATATTTTGAAATTTTTGTTAAGAATGAATTTTTAAAATTTAGCACCAGTTGTTTTACATGAGCACCGGTTTTTGAAAATCAGTGCTAAATTTTGGCAATTGTTTTGAATTTTTTTGCTGGAAGATTGAATTTTAAAATTTAGCACTGGTTTTTTTTAAAATTAGCACCAATTTTTTGAAAACCCGGGTTTTTTCATTAGCAACAATTTTTTGAAAACCGGTTCTAAAAATAGCACCAGTTTTCAAAAAACTAGTGCTAATGTAAAAAAAATAGTGCTAATTTATTTTGGGCACCGGTTTTTGAAAACTGGTGCTAGAGGGGTGTTTCTGTGGTAGTTTGCCTACATAAGTAGAAAATATTACTACAAACTAAGGCTAATGTAACACTTTCCATGCAACACTTATTTAAAATGTTACAATAGTTTATAAAGTGTTATTTAAACTTTTGAAAAGTGTTACCTAAATATTGGAAAGTGTTACCTATATTTAAAAAGTGTTACATTAGGTCTAATGTAACATCGCCTAAGGTAATACTTGTAAAAGTGTTACATTAGGTGCTATTGTAACACTTTGAACCTAAGGTAATACTTTTACAAGTATTACCTTAGGTGATGTTACATTAAATCTAATGTCTAACTTATTAAAATTTAGGTAACACTTTTCAATATTTACGTAACACTTTTCAAAGGTTTAAGCAACACGTTTTAAGCTAATATAACATTTTAAATAAGTGGATACACATGATTTGTATTTTATGAATCCTAACTATTCTTTTTTATCTATCCAAAGATCTTTCTAACCCTCTTAAATTCCATACCAATGCCTTCATGTTTAGTTTTTTTATCTATCATGATAAGTTTTTTTATATGCTTTTTTAGGTTGATCTTAAATTCATTTTATTTAATTTATTAAACAGAGTCTTTTTTCTAGTGGAGGTTTTAAGCATATTATTTGGCAGAGGGTTAATGTTACTTACCTTGGTCAGCTGAAGCACTCTAGTACTTGAATCATAATTATCCACTATGTCAGATTCTGTTGCATCTCTTAATAATAGAAATCTATTAGGGCTTTCGCAGCTTAATCTAGATGATAAAGGGTGAAATGGGTTAGTACCTTGTTCAGGAATAGGGGAGTTAGGAATGATACCTAATAGATCATCTTTGGTATAATCCTGAACTCGGTTCTGACTATCTGTTGACTTCACAATGAGCTATTTAAATTCCTGTTTCAGATTTATTCCTCCCCCAGTCATGTGAGTTGAAAATCCCTCAACAACTGTGATAGATGACTTGGAGCTCTGAGTTTCTATCTCTGTGTTACCATTTATTCCTACTACCTTCATTTTAAATAAGTGGAATGTCCTGAACTTTTTTAGTCTCTGAAGATTGGCTTCCATTGTGGTGGTTTTCATTAATTTTGGTTTGTGGATCTAGAGTTTCTTTCGCATTTTTTATGGCTCTGTCTACTTGGTTTGGGGTGGTGTCACTCTCTGACCCGCTCCCTCTCGACATCGCTAAATCAATGAATCACGAGAGATCCATCAAATTAGTACCGAGATGGAGCATTGGATCAAAGATAAAGATTTACATTAATGCTCCCATTACTGCTACTATAGTACCAAAATTGGTAGATAGTGGCAAGTACCGAGGTCATCCACATAGATGTTAGGAATCTAATAACCAACTACACACACCCGCGATTGGGTCATCAATCCAATCACGTGTGAGGAATAATCAGTGTTGGTAAAACAGGCATTGGGGGGTTTACTAAAACTACTAGCATGCAATTCAACAGAGAACAAACTATATAAACTAGCACCTGGGGAATATTTTTGTAACATGATTAATGTTGTTTCGATCCTTTATTTCATCACATATAAGAACTACAAACCTATTCTATTTTTTGTGACACGTGGTGTGGTCGATGGTCAACATTTTCACATACCTGTCATGTAGGGTGCGCATGTAATCTTCCATTGGCACCAACTCTGTAATTAGGGAAGTGCAACAATGGCCTTGCCTGCTGTGCAGATCTGAATCTCTCCCGTGCTATTACATCTCAGGCACTACACCACCAATTATTTTCCCTATGACTAAAAAGGCAAAGGGAAGCACCTTATCTATGGTTCTAGGGTTGCAATGCTAACCCTAGTTTGATACTTTAACTATATCTACCTGTAACCCTTTGGACCAACTCGCCGGATTACTAGTGCATGGTCGATCGTAACTTTGGTTCGGCAACCCACGTGCACACACCCACACAATTCCGAACTATCGTTACCTCAAGCGCATCTAGGTTTCCTTCCCCGGGGAGTATCTATAATTGAACCAACATGAAAGTAGACTACGGTGTGTGCTAACTTAGTGTGACAATCATGCAATTAGAAAGAACATGAAGAAGAAGCCAACATAATAATCACAAAAAACACAGAAATAGGTAGATCTAAGAAATCTCACAAAACAAGCATTAATACATGAATACAAATATAATTCCCAAGTTAATTAACTACTCCATAAGAAAATATCTATGAAAAATATTGAGTTAAATGCTATGGATCTAGGAAAATAAAATAAAATAAGATAAAAATAAAAGAGAAAGAAAAAAGAAGAAGAACTATAGAGATAGAGAGAACTCTCCTCTTCCTTCCCATTTATTTGGAAAATAAAAGTTACATTTTGCCTACTAAGTGAACTCTAAAAATACTAAAGGCTCCTATATATAGAAGGAGGGAATTGAGCCTTGAAAAAAGCCCAAAATAGGCCAAAAAACACTAGCACCCACAATTTGTGCGGCTAGTGAAAAACGGCATGGTCCGTGCAAGCTCGTGCAAAACTGGGATTGCGCTATGGAACGGTCTGTGCAGCTTCGTGCAAGGCAGGGTGCACGGATATATACGGCATGTGGGCTGGTGCTTGATCTGGAACTTCTGATTTGCACGCCCCATGTCGTTTGACGCTACCCGCCAGCTGGAGGAATTTTTCTCAGTTGAACGGTGTGGGCCATGTCATTTTTCACACCCAATGGGATGATCTTTGCATTTGGGACTTGAAATGACACGGATCGTGTAAAATGGTAAGGTCCATGTAAAACGGCATGGTCCATGGGATTGAAGCGACACGGGTCGTTTTGTACCAAACGGTTTGTGCCAAGGGGCTGTAGCACAGCAAAGCTGGCCCAAACGGCTTGTGCTGGGAAAAATAGCTCATTTTAGAAGGTTTGTTTCGTGCTAGAGGGGCTTGACACAGATCTTAGCCTCGTGCAGAAAATCCTTGGCACGAGGCTGGTCGGTCATTCTCGTTCTGAAATTTGTTTGCACTGCTACAGATGAACCGCTGATCCGATTTGAGATTTTTTGTAGTCAATTTTGTAGTACTCAAGAAGAGAAATCTAATGATGCCACCCATGGATACTGAATCTTCTTAGATGATCCCAAAAAACACTGTATAACTTTCGGATCTCAATTCCTCCGCTGCTTTGTCTTCCTTCTTGGACCCTTCTATCTTGAACCTCATTTTGACCCATGGCCTTTAGTCTTCTACCATACTTTCGAATGGCCTTCTAAAATCTTCTACCACGCTTACGGATGACCTTCTACAAAATGACGTAAAAATACTCACGAGCAACCTACTTGTATACTCACAAAGGAAAATCTAGGTGCTCGTGAATTCAAAGTGTCCATTAGCTTCAATTAAATTTACAAAACTTGGAATTTAGACCCAAAAATACTAATAATGGATTTCTAAACCCTTTTTCATGTAAACCTAACTAAAACTAACAATCAATATGCTAAATACATATTAACTAAAACATGATAATAAATATGTTGAATGCATTGGTTAACGCATGCATAAAGGTGCACATCAATCCCCACCACTCTTAAAACTTTACTCGTCCTCAAGTAAAAAAAACAAGAAAAGATCTAAGTGGAATGTAGCATGCAAAGATAAGTTTACCATAAATTCAACTTATTCCTAAACTACCTTAATTCCCCTAAGGATTGTAAGAATTTCACAACTCTTACTTTCCCCGAAGATGCTAAAGTAACCTATCCACCAAAAATACATAAAAGAAAAAGTGGGGAAAAAAGGTAAACTAGAATGATAATTTCTAAACTAGCTTACTCCACCGATGAAGCTGTCGAAGATAATTCAAGAGATGTTGATGAAGAAACTGCCAAACATGGCCAAAAGATGTTCAAATTCCAATTTCTCTCATTTTTCCTACAAGACCTTTTGGGATTTTATCCTAGCATTCACACATGTTGAGCTCATCTCTCACCTTTTTTCACACGGGCTCTTATTTTTGCCTAGGTTTTCCCACCTAGCTAGGCCTAGTCTCTCATTTTTACCTAGGTCTTTCAGCTTATCCGGGATTTCTTTCCATTTTTGCCTCAATTTCCCTTTCTGGTTTCCAACTTAGCAGGGTATATATTTTTTAAAATTTTCAAAAAAATCAATTTATTTTTTCAAAGTTCTCTTTAAAGAAGCTATTAGCTACATACAAACAACTAAGAATCATAAGTCTTGTCTA
Organism: Rubia occidens; assembly: GCA_032360425.1. Taxonomy (NCBI): domain Eukaryota; kingdom Viridiplantae; phylum Streptophyta; class Magnoliopsida; order Gentianales; family Rubiaceae; genus Rubia; species Rubia occidens. Next base: position 5,691 of record JAUOBV010006799.1, read on the forward strand.
ATCCCCTCCCCACAGTTAAAGCTTACATTGTCCTCAATCCATGTACACAATCATAGAACACATGTCAAGAGAAGGAAATATGAGAGCACTCAGAATGTAAAAATGAACACTAAAATCTACCCTTTGTGGCACAATCATGGAATTTAATAAACATACTACCATCACCCCAATAAACTACCCCTAACATGTAATCAAGCAAGTTCAAACACAACCACTATCATGCATCACAAATCGAATAAAGAATTAAATCACAATGGAGAGGTACCTCTTAGGCTTTGATATCTGTGTTTCAAGGGTTTTGAGGGTAAGTGGGTTTGGGTGGTATTTTGGTAGTGGTAAGGAAGAAATGGTGATTAATATGTAGAAAGGTAAGTGAGACTCATGGGTTATGTATGTCTACACCCCCATGAATTTGGGGTTTGGTTCTCATCGTTGTCCACCATTTTGAGCTTTACGAATCATGTATGTCTACATGGTCCGTGATTTGGACTCCTCCTAAATCCCGTTGCTTGCTTTCCTCCAAAAATAATATGCTTCCTACAAAACAAACATGCACACTAAATGTAATAGTGTTCCAAAACTAAGAACTAAAAATAGATAAACACACCAAAAACACTGAACATCTACATCACATGCAATGGTACATCTCCTCCCCTATACTTACAACACACATGTACCTCAAATCACAAACATGATATAAAAACAAGGGGAAGTAAACAAAATGATAGGCAATCACAACTTCTCGATGCAATTTTCCCACCTCACTATCCTCAAATCTACCCCAACACGCAACTCAAATCAAGCCACTAAAAATCCCGAAGTTAATTAACTACTCCATAAGAATATATCCATGGAATATATTAAGTTAAATGCCATGTATCTTGGAAAATAAAAGGGAAGAAAAGAAAAGAATGTAAAAGAATAACTCTAGAGAGAGAACTCTCATCTTCCTTCCCACCTACTTGGAAAATAAAAGTAAAATTATGCATACTTTATGAACCCTAGAATACTAAAGCCTCTTATATATAAAATTAAGGAATTGAGCCTTGAAAAAGGCCCAAAATAGGCCAAAAAATCCTAACAACCGCAATTTATGTGGCCAGTGAAAAACGGCACAGTTCGTGCAGGCTCGTGCAAAATTGGACGTTTGCCTTGGAACGGTCTGTGGAGCCTCGTGCTACACGGGCCGCATGGACTGACATGGTCCGTGCAGCCTCGTGCAGGACGAGGTACATGGACCTACACGGGCATGGGCTGGTGCTTGATCTTGAACTTTTGATATGTGTGCCCAGTGTCGTTTGGCGTGGCTCGTCAGATGGAAGGACTTTTTCTCACTTTAACGACACTGGACATGTCATTTTTCACACCTCGTGGGCTGGTCTTTGCATTTGAGACTTGAAATGACACAGACTGTGTAAAACGGCACGGTCCGTGTAAAATGGCATGGTCTGTGTAAAATGGCATTGTTTGTGTCCGTACTTAGCCTTACAAAGGATTGGGGAGACACGGGTCATTTTGTACCAAACGGTTCGTGCCAAGGGGTTGTTGCATGGCCGTGCTGGCCCAAATGGCTCATGCTGGGTGAAACGGCTCGTGCTGGGAGGTTTGGTTCATGCTGGATAGGCTTGGCACGAAGCTTAACCTCGTACTGGAGGTCCCTGGCACGAGGCTGGTTAGTACTTCTCCTTCCAAAATTTGTTTGCACCGCTACAGATGAACTGCTGATTCGATTTGAGAGTTCTCGTAGTCGATTTTATAGTACTCAAGAATAGGAATCCAATGATGCCAGCCATGGATTCTGGTTATTTTTTTATCATTCCCAAAAAAATTGTACAACTCTCGGATCTCAATTCCTCCGCTCCTTTGTCTTCCTTCTTGGACCCTTCTATCTTCAACCATGTTTTGAACTGTGGCCTTTAGTTTCTACCATACTTGAGAATGGCCTCCTACAATCTTCTACCACTCTTGAGGATGACCTTCTACAAAATGATGTAAAAAAATACTCACAAGCAACCTACTTATAAGCTCACAAAGGAAAAATCTAGGTGCTCGTGAATACAAAATGTCCATTAGTTTCAATTAAGTCTACAAAACTCTGGTTTTTTTCTCAAGAAAATCAATAATAGTCATCTAAACCGTTTGTTGTGTGAGCCTAACTAAAATTAGCAGTCAACCAAAGAAAACATGATAATAAATATGCTGAATACATTGCTTAATGAATGCGTAAAGTTGCACATCAGTCTCTTAAAAAAGCCTCCCTTTGTTTCTCTAAAACTGATATACTCGATGTGTGAAGGGTAATTTTGTTGTTAACGGGTTGCCATATGGCTGGTTTTCCCAATTCAATCTCAGCATTAGGTTTAGGGTTTGGCTTATTAATGGGTCTAGGCACTTGTCTCAGTCAGGATTTGCCACTCTACAAGTTTTCATACGCAATGCTATAAAAACCATACGTTTTCTTCATTATTCTATAATTTCCTCATCTTCCATCATGGAATATGTGAAAAAATAATTGCTCAATTGATATTCTTTGTGTAACACCCCAGAACTCCGACCAACCTGCTCAACGCAAGTGCGAGGTCGGACCTGAGTGTGTTGTTAACAATTAAACTAATTGGATTGCTTATATGAAGTGAAAAGCAATAACGGTTATGCAGAAGCGATTTTAGAATTCAAACCCTAACTTACTATTACAACCAAAGTCTTATACTAAGTATTTTACACGGTTTAACAATTAAATTTCTAAACTAGTTTCTAGCTTCAAAAGCTCGTCCAGTATCCTATCCCCAAATGAAGTAGAGGTTTCTCACAAAGCTCTCACTCTATTTTCTTGACTACGCATGTTAGGGTTGTTTAAACTACGATAAACTCCTTGCTTAGTAAGGTTCCATCGTTAATACTTACTAAGTGAAGTTTTAGTGATTAGATAAAACAAATAGCCACATAAATCCTAGCACATAGTAAAAGGATATGGGTGGTTAATGCCAAGTTGAAGTTAAGTGTCTGTATGGAAACTCTGACTAACAAACAGGGCATAACCTTTCCAGTAGTGTCCGAAGGCTATTAGATCCAGGAATTTATATTCGTCAACCACGCCTAATATGTTTAGTTATGAGCTCGTATCAGTACCAGATAGTTATGTTATCATGCCAGAAACTCTGCGGGTAGTCATTCTAGTCGTACGGTCCGGTCTATACAATTCCCCGTCGATTTCGACCGAACTACCATTGGCACCAAGGATCCCGGTAAACACAGACAATTAATCAAGTAGCATTTAATCCAAGTTTGACACGGCAAGATAAAATACAAGCCGGTCATCTACATATAATATTAGGGTAATTAAATCACATAGTATCACAATAATTAAGCATAGTGATATAAAGTACATAGCGTACCTAATTATTATGAAACCAAATAATAGACATGAATAGAACATAATATTATTAAGCATTTCATATAACGTATAAAATTCTGAACTAACACATTTAAATTAATAGGCATAAAATAACATATAAAATAACTTTTAATTCAATTCGTACTATGATGATGAATACACTCACCTTAATAAATTGCAGACCCGCTTATAATTACCGTAACTCCATCATAAACTAACCCGAACACTTCAATTTTCATATTTCATTTATAAATGGGATCAGTTTCTTTATAACTTAAATCCCATGAAACCAATCCGCATACATAGTATCATGGCTAGAGTTCCAACTAAGGAATTGTAGTTCTCTTTTTTTTTCTTACTAAAGAAGAAAATGACTCCCTGAAGGAAATGATGGGTAGTATTTATATAAGGCATTTCATGTCTTAGATTTCCCTGAAGATTACACGTATAAAGGTCAATATAGAAGGGTGAGACACGTACACAAATACGTGTCTCTCTTAGGTTTATATATTTTTTGGTTTAATTTAATTTATTTTCTTTCTCCTTTTCATTTCTTTTCTTGGTTCTCCTTTTTCTTTTCTTTTCTTTTTCTTTTTCATTATTTTAATTTATTAGTTACAAAATTTTGTTTATAAGTACACTGACCTTTTTATTTGTCTTCTTTAACTTATTAACTATAGAATTTTATTTATTATTATTATTATTATTTTCTCAATAGCTCTAATTAGTTGAAGGTATATATTTATTTTTCCATTCTCTATTTTTTGGATATGGTGGTTGTACATTCTAAGTCGTCGTCCTCCACTTCCCCTCCAAATTTGAGTGTTAGTGGGGTAACACGTAGTGATGTGTATATCGAGGATGAGGTGAACCTCGGAGAAGACAGAGTGGTAGGGGAAGGGTGTAGTCAGAATGTTGATGGTAGAGATAGTGTTATGTCTAAGGATGATTTTGTAGCTTTAAGGAAACATTGTCCATTTTTTAATGGATGCAAAATTAGGATACCAGTCAACAGCGAAAAGGTGTGGAACCCACCCGCCGAGTATTTTGGTATGTATGAGCATCATGTGGTTTATGGATTGGCCTACTGTCTCTAAATTAGCAAAGGTGTTACCAAAGTGGATGGCTGAATTAGAGTCGGAGTTGGAGCAAAACGCGGAGGTTCATGCAAAGTTAGAATTATATGTGGTGGGGGCTCAGAGTTTGTGTGATGAGAAAGATAAGGTGAATGAGGTATTGCGTGCACAGTTTTTGGAGCTAAGGAGACCCCCACTAATCCGGACTGCCCTCGTGTTTTAGTGAAAAAGTTGGTAAAGACAAGAGGGTTTCCATAATTTCTTTGTTGACATGTGTGCCAAAATTTTGAATGTGAGATGGTGCAATGCTTGAGAGAGTATCCGTTCCTAGAACCCTGGTTTAGATATTCAAGGGTTGTAGGACTCCGAAATTATCATATGAGCCATAGAAAATGTGAAGCGGACATTAGACGGGCCTTTTTCTTAGAATCCCGTGGTTGATAGACATCAATTCCCTCTCGTGGAAGGACTAGGAAAGATGAAGGCAATGTCCTCGCTCAAAGAGCTCAAAAAATGTGTGGTGAATCGGTATGAGGTGAAGGTGGACAACGAGAGGAATGGATCGGTTGATACTCCATGCAATCCACTCTAGTCGGCTAGCATTTTTTGCTATACCGGCTATTCGAAGAGGGGAAACGGTGCAACTTCAAATCTATTTAATGATGTTGCTAGTGGGATAGATAGTGGCATGGTAGGGTAGTATGAGGTTTAATGTCTTTTAATGTAATTTTTATTGAACTATAAGGTATTCACCAAAAAGCATAATTTTTAACGTATATTTTATGTTTTGTTTATGTTGTATTTTTGTGCATTTTGTAAGTTCATTTGCTTATTAATTGGTCATTGGAATAATGTGTGATAATTAAGGTTATGATTGTAAGACTGGGTGGAAGGAAAAACTAGGGGGTGCAGTTGTGATGGAAGAGTTGATGGAAGAGTAAGAGGATAAAGGTTGTTTATTTTGGTTGGATAGTTGGTTGTTGGGTGAAACTTGGATAATGTAAGCCTAATCGGGAAGGTAAGGATGCTAATCGAGAGGCCCTAGTGTCTAAGAAGGTCTTTTTGGATTGTTTCTCTTATATTGGGAGTGTCAGTTTCTAGGGTAAATGATTTACTGTTTATATTGTAATGATGTTAGCAGTCGTATGGATTGGTCGTATAGTTTTGTTGGTGTTTTTACTTACCCTTCTTGGTTGTTTGATTGATTTGTCTTTACAAAATAATTGTATTTCTTAATGGTTATATAATATGTGGGTTTTGTAGTGGTGGCATATTGTAGTCTTGGTGTTAGGAATATCCTAGATTTCTATTGTTCTGATCTCAGGGCTCTAACGTGTGGTGGAGCTATGGTGACTCTTCGGTGTATACTTGTGAAACATTCTGGTTTTATGGGTTTAAAGTACCCTGGTTGGTTATTTTTGATGTATTGAATGGTGTAAGGGAGATAGAGGGATTGTGTTTTGGTAGACCTATTAAGAAGAAGGCAGGTAATTTTTCACTTGTGTTGCTAGGCCGATGTGATTCCAAGCGTATGTGAAACCATGGATTATCTACTTATATCTGCAGAGGAGTGTGGGTGTCTTCGTTACATAGCGAGTACATAGGTGATTTGTCTACTTGTGTCATTTCGGTAAAATAAGATGGTTGAGAAGTGGTTTCTATGTATGAAGAGGCGGGAGATAAGTGGAGTTCTTGTAAAGTGATTGCTTTCCAAATGTGAGTGGGTATGTATGTTATATCTTGGGCCATTGTTCATATAAGTTGGTATTAAAACTGCTTGTTCATATTATGGGGTAGTGGTTTTGGGAGTGGATAAACATACCATGTGGGCAATGTCTGTTTAGATTATTTATGTTGAGAATGTAGAATAATATGGCGCTCTGTTCCCCAATGCTGAATTATCGGTCAAGCCATTTTTGTTAAACGTGTGAACACATCTTTTCAAGAGTTTTAATAATGAAGGATTACCCACCCTAGGCTAGATTGTGTCTATAAAGGGGATGTTATTAGCGTGTTTACGCAATTGTGGTTTGTGAGTTAGTATTTTGGAGAAGCAGGTTTGGAAATTGTAAGTCATTTAGATATTATCATCTTGAGAATGATAGTCTATGTGTTTTATGATTTATCTAGTTTTGTTTGAGATTCCAGAGCTATCTCAAGTTTGGGATGGGCATATCACCGGTTATGCGATGGCTTGTTGTTTGTGATGGGTCTGGAGGGTTTACTTCAGTTGACGTGGGTGCAAGCCACGTCTTTTATAGAGTATCTTGATGGCCTTGATACTTTCCGTAAGTATATATTTTGAATATTTTGTTTGGTACTTCTATGTTATTTTATTCAGATAATTATTGTGTTTTTAATGATTTTGGGCAGGATCGACGAATAGGAATAGGGAATGTGGAGGTGAGGTGGATGATGATGTAGAAACATCATTTGAAAGGTCCGCTAATATAGGCGCGAGGAAGAACTAAAATGGGATTGCTCCCAAATCTTGTTCCGGCTTAAGCCAGGGGAAGAAGCTGCATAGCTTAGGCGGTTGGTGTTTTTGGCAGTCCTCTAACAGAGGTGTTGGATGGTAGGATTGGTGTATTAGTAGAGCAATTTTGGAACTCGCAGGTATGCCTTCCATACTGGGTGAGAATCATGGTACCCCGTCATGGGTGGCACTTTTCTAGAAAACAAAGGGAGAGAATGGATGACCATTCTTTAACTTCTCCCCTTGGGGCCTTTGGGTGTATTTGGCAGGGCTTAGAAGTGTTTTTCTTATAATCTAATAACCTTTTAGTATTTGGTAAACTCTTTAAAAACTGCTTATTTTAAAAGCATTAGTTATTTTTGGGGGAAAGCATAAGCTAATCTCCTCCTGCTTTTAAAATAAGCCAATTTTACTTATAAACGCAACTTCACCAAATACACCCTTTATGGCCTCACAAGCATACAGTGACTTAAGTTTTTTTTAGGTGATATGTTCGCAATTTGTGATTTATAGTAGGGATAGGTTTGTAGTTTAGGAAGGGAATTTATTATGTAATCTTTAGTTTGGTTTTTACAAAGAGTTTTGATTTAAAAATATTTTGTTGTTGCAAACCTAGCTCTGCTTACTAAAGTCTTTTATCTTCTTTTGCTTATAATACTTAGTGTAGGGTAATTTTGGTTACGAGGGCGGGGTACGCTATTAGGTTATCGAGCCGTGTTTTGGTGACACTTTGTGGGGATTCTCCTCCTTTTAGGGATCCGGCCTTCTCATACTGCTTCGAAAGTTCACATTTTACTTAACCTACATAGCTGGCACGGGTGCAGTTTTTCCTAGTTTCCCTAAATCGATATCTAATGTTCCTAGTTCCATGGCTTAGTGATTCTTATGACTACCTTCTCTAGGGAGGTTTCATAATTCTTCTCATGCGTCATTCGTATATATCTACATATGTGTGTGTGTGTGCGTGCACGTGTGTGAGTGTGAGCTTGTTGCCATGCAAAAGCATACCTATGTTACTGGCTCGCTTAGGCATGCCTAGATTGCGAGCATGTGGTTGTTCCATTATTACGATCTCCCTTGGCCTATTAGGCTAGCTCCTTGCTTGTGCTAGTATTTGTTGTGTCATGTATGAAATTTTCCTTAACCTCATTGAGCAAGTTTCCTCTTTGTTGGTTTAGTTGTGTGTTAGATTTTTTTATTTTTATGCTTTTTGATTGGACGATAACTCCAACATTGTCTTTTACTTTTCTCAAGGACCAACAAAACCTATAAATACAAACAAACAAACAAAAATTCCTACAATTGATGCCACTGATGCTGGGAACTCCTTCCAAGTAGAGATAACAAGGAAGGTTTATGGGGTTTGTGCCCGAGGAGGGAGCTCTGACGCTCTAGTTAGTATGATTGTCTTTCTATCTTTTTTGGGGGAAAGTTACTTACCTTCATCTAGTGTTATCCATGTTTAGTTATAGGATGTTTGATCATGTGATCGTGGGTGGGGTAATGTGCTCACCTCTCCTAGATCGTGGCCTAGCAGAGGGTGTCTTGGTGAGTGGTGATTCTGCACTCTTTCCGGGATTATTTTCCTATCGGTGAACGGAGTTGGTTCATCTATAAGTGATTGGTGAACTATTTTTAGCAAAGTCATTTTTGCCTTGATTGTTTCCTTGATCGCTCTCTCTCCCACATTAATCTGTTCTATCACCTCTTCTATTTCTGCATCGGGGTTCAAGTTATTGGCCTCAACTTGTGTTCCTGACTTAGTTAGTTGTGTTCCTTGTCAACATTAGTATCATTACCGCTATTTGGTCAATAGATATCAATGTTTGGTCCATAATCACCTTATTTCTTGCACACCCAATCGCCCTAATAACTATGCATGCAAGTTCTTTATCTACTTTTCCTGGTGCTATTCTGAACCATTATTGCAACTACTAGCATTGGCACATTGGGGATCCTCTGTTGAAGTCCAGCCCCAATATACTATGCTGCCAGACCTTCATCACAAAATTGAGGAGGAAGCTCTGACGCTCTAGCTAGTATGATTGTTTTTCTATATTTTTGGGGGGGAAAGTTACTTACCTTCATCTGGTGTTCTCCATCTTTATTTATAGGGTGTTTGATCATGTGATCGTGGATGGGATGATGTGCTCACCTCTCTTAGATTATGGCCTAGCATAGGGTATCGTGGTGAGTGGTGCATCTGCACTCTTTTTGGGATCATTTGCCTATCGGTGAAGCAATGTTGGTTCACCTATAAGTTATTGGCAAACTAGTTTGGTGAAATGGTTCCTGCTTTGATTGTTTCCTTGATCCCTCTCTCTTGCTTTAATCTGTTTTGGCACCTCTTCTGTTTATGCATCGGGGTTCAAGTTATTGGCCTCAACTTGTGTTCCTGACTTAGTTAGTTGTGTTCCTTGCCAACATTAGTATCACTA
>JAUOBV010007000.1:0-15060 GCA_032360425.1 Rubia occidens
AATTAGAAAAGATAAGTATAGTTGTATGATGTACTTTGTACTATATCTTTCTGATTAGTGGATTTATTCTGAACTGGATCAGGCCCCGCAGATGTAGGTGGATTTCACCGAACTGCGTAACCAAGTTATTTATTTTACATACTTGGTTAAGTTAGACTATGTTGGAACATAGGTTTGCTAGTTAAGCTAAAAAGGTAAAACTAATTTTTCAATTGGTATCAGAGCTTGGTCACTTACGTTTTTACCTTGGTTGTGTTAAGGAAAGTGTGATCCGGTTTTACCATGGAGATAAGGCAATGAGCTTCTGTGTCTCGCCACCTCTACTAGAAAGAACAAACTACAATTATTGGAAGGCTCGCATGAGGATGTTTAACAATTCTCTAGATGAACTTGCATGACACTTTGTTGAGAACGAGTGGAATCATCCAGTTGAAGATGAAGATTCCATCTATGGGGAGAAACAGGAAGAGTCAAGTTCAAAGAGACAAACGCTCAAAGATAAATCTTCTTGGTCTCCAGATGAATTGAAGGTTTCTCTGGCTAATTCTAAAGTATTGAATGCGATATTTACAGCAGTGGATGAAAATCAATTTAAACTCATCTCTACATGTCATTAAGCAAAGAAAACATGGGATATCTTGTAGACCGTACATGAAGGAACCAGTCTAATACGTGAATCCAAACTACAAATGTTGGCATCTAAGTTCGAAGAATTGAAGATGAAGGAGAATGATATGATTGCCACATTCAATGGGAAACTCAGAGACATTTCTAATATGGCTTATCAATTGGGAATATTTTATAATGAATCTAAGCAGGTGAAGAAGACCTTAAGATCACTACCTAAGAGATTTCCTATGAAGGTTGCGGCAATAGAAGAAGCTAGAGATGTATCCAAAATATCCTTTGATGAATTGATGGATTCACTACAAACGTATGAGATGAATATAGAACAGCCTGCAAAGAAAACTCAGAAGGAGTTGGCTTTTAAACCATTTTAATCACGGGATGATCATGAATCAGATAGTGAGGATGATATTGAAGAAATTTCTCTCATCACCAAGAATTTCTCAAGAATGCTGAAGAAGGTTGTGAACAAGAAATCACAAGAGAGAATTGGAGGAATTAGACACCGTGGACTAAACTTTGGTAAAAACCGTGGTAATCGCATGGAGCAAGGAAACCAACAGTTCACGAGGAATCAAGATGGTGAATAAAAATAGCAAGGAAGGATTCAGTGTAGAAAATGTGAAGGTTTTGGTCATATCCAGTCTGAATGTGTCAATACCCAAAAGAAGCAAGGAAGATCGTATGTCACCTCATGGAGTGAGGATGAAGAAGATGAGAAAGATGAAGAAGAACTTACCAGTAATTATGTGACATTTGGAGCAAAAATTCAAGAAGAAGTTGTGGACGTATGTTCGAACACAGATACTATTGTATGTTCCGAATACGGTATGTTCCAACATACAGTCTGCCGATACTTCCAGCCATGATGAAGATCAATCTGTGAGTGACAAAGACATATATGCTTCATACGGAAAAAAAAGAAGTATGACATGTGGTTAAAAGTGGTAGAAGCAAATAAGTCCCTGAAGAATGAGAAAAGTTTATTGGCCGAGGCAAAGAAAGAATTGAAAGCACAAGTTGAAAGACTTATTAATGAATTGAAGATCTGAATGTGAAGGTGAATACTATGACTGAGAGGGCTGAATTAGCAGAAGCAACAATTAGGAAGTTAAATTCTGGAAAGGCAACGCTCGATGATATTCTGACCATGGAAAATAGCTTCGGAGATCGGCAAGGGATTGGTTATGGCAATGCATCATGCGGTGTGAAAAACTTCAAGATGGAGGTTCAAGATATGAAGAAAATGGTGATTAAAACTCGTGTATGAAAACCTCTCATATGTAGTTATTGCATGTTTCAAGGCCATATCGAGGAACAGTGTCTAAAATTATTGAGTGATATCATGAACGAACGTCACCTGTTAGTATGTTCCAACATAGACACTACCCAACAGTCAAAACTGGTTAGAAAGGTATGGATTCCTAAACGCATGAATAGTATATTTGTTGCTCATACTTCACTCATTGCACATAATAGAGACTCGTGGTACTTTGATAATGACTGTTCTCATCACATGACCGAAAATCAGGAGTTTTGACAAAAATAAAACCTTATGATGGTGGTTCTGTTACTTTCGGTGATGGGAAGAAGAGCCGTGTCATTGACTAAGGTGAAATGCAAATTGAAGGATTTCCCGTGTTTACTAGTGTGTTGCTCGTTGAAGGTTGAAAGGTGAATTTGCTAAGCATCAGTCAGTTGTGTGATGACAACTTGATAGTTGAATTTCATAAAGACAAATGTGTGGTGAGACATGACAACTATAAAGTTATTTCTGGTATTCGATCATCTGATAATTTTTATCTTCTGGAGCAAAAAGTACGGTGTCTAAGTTCAAAGCAAGATGAAGGCACACTGTGGCATAGGAAGCTTGGTCATATCAACTACAAAACCTTGGTAAGAATTGCAAATTCAAAGGCAGTACGGGGAATGCCTATGCTTACGACCAAGAGTGGAATTGTTTGCGGACCATGTCAGCAAGGTAAACAGATTCGGTCTCCTGACTCTGCAGTACAGTATATTACTACCTCAAGGAATCTTGAATTGCTTCATATGGATCTAATGGGTCCAGTTAACACACCGAGTGTGAGTGGCAAGAAGTACATCTTTGTATGTGTTGATGATTTTTCGAAATATACTTGAGTGGCATTTCTCAAAGAAAAGTCTGATACTGTGGATGTGTTTAGAAGTTTGGTGGTAAAATTGCAGACCGAGAAGGGAACTTCGATTGGAATGATTGTCAGAATGAGAAGTGATCATGGCAGGGAATTTGAAAACTCTCAATTCAGCAAGTTTTGCGATGAACTTGGCATTCAACATGAATTCTCCGCTCCACTCACTCCACATCAGAATGACATTGTTGAAGGGAAGAATAGAACACTTCAAGAGATGACTCGAGTCATGCTTGTAGAAAAAGGTATACACAAAAAATGGTGGGCAGAAGCTGTTAATACAACTTGTCATACTATCAATAGGGTGTATCTTTGGTCGTTTACCAACAAGACATCTTACGAGATCTGGAAAGGAAGAAAGCCAAGTGTATCTCACTTTCATATGTTTGGAAGCAAGTGTTATATTCTAAGGGATAGAGATCCATTGGCCAATTTTGATAATCGTAGTGATGTTGGTATATTTCTGGGGTTTCTGTGAACAATCGAGCTTACCGTGTATATAATCTTCACAAAAATACACTTATGGAGTCTATCAATATTGTTGTGGACGATTCAGATGATAAACATGATTCAAAGGAGAAAGCCGATGAACCAGATGTTGAGTATGTTCCAACACAGGTTATTCCGCCAGAATAGTCAGTTGAGTATGTTGGAACACATAAACAAGCAGAAGGCCAACCAGTGTCTGAAGAGTATGTTGGAACACACTCCCCACACCCAGTCTGTCTGTTCCAACACAGGAGATACCATAACCAATCTCAAGAAGAAACCGATCAATTCCTAGAGTGAACTACCATGAGCTTGCTGGACTACAATATTTTATCTCACTCACCGAGCCAAATAATTACAAGGAAGCATTACTTGATGAATACTGGATTGCGGCAATGCAAGAAGAGCTCGAACAGTTTGAACGCAATGATGTGTGGTATCTTACTCCTCGTCCGAAATGTGTCAATGTTATTGGTACAAAATGGAATTTCAAGAACAAGTCGGATGCTGATGGAAAGATTACTCGTAATAAAGCTAGATTGGTGACATACAGATATACTCAAGTAGAAGGTGTTGACTTTGATAAAAATTTTGCATCAGTTTCCAAGTTAGAATCTTTTCGCATCTTGCTTGGCATTGCATGTACGATGAATTTTACATTATATCAGACGGATGTGAAAAGTGTCTTTCTGAATGGTGTGGTGAATGAGGAGGTTTATGTGAAACAACATAAAGGGTTTGAAGATCCTCATTATCCATATCATGTGTATCAACTTAAGAAGACACTATATGGTTTGAAACAAGCACCTAGAGCATGGTATGAGTGACTGACAAACTTTCTACTTCAGAAAAGTTATCGTCGAGAGGGAGTAGACTGTACATTGTTTGTGCTCACAAACAAATCCAAGATCTTGATAGCTCAAATCTATGTGGATGACATTGTGTTTGGCTCAACTTCATCATCTATGGTGAAAGATTTTGTGTAACTAATGCAAGCCGAATTTGAGATGAGCATGGTTGGAGAACTTACTTATTTTCTAGGGCTTTAAGTTAAGCAAGAGAAGAATAGTTTATTCATAAATCAAAGTAAGTATGCCTGAATCAGGTGAAGAGGTTCAGACTCAATAATGCTCGATCACTTCAAACTCCGATGGCAACCACGGAAAAATTGGTGAATGGTGAGAAAGGTGTTTCGGTCGATCAGAAATTATACAAAATCATGATTGAGAGTTTGTTGTATCTTACTGCTAGTTGACCAGATATATGTTTCTGCATAGGCGTTTGTGCAAGATTTCAGGCTGACCCTAAGAAATCTTATTTGACTGCAGTAAAAAAAGTTATTCGATATGTTAGTAGGACTTCTGATTATGGCATTTGATATTCTAAGAATCGAAACTCTAGTCTTATTAGTTATAGTGATTCTGATTGGGCTGGTAATGCAGATGATCACAAAAGTACTACCGGTGGTTGTTTCTTTATTGGTACGAATTTGGTCTCTTGGTATAGTAAGAAGCAAAATTCAATTTCTTTATCATCTGCTGAAGCTGAGTATCTTGCTGTCGGAAATTGTTGTGCACAGTTATTATGGATGAAACAAATGTTGAATGATTATGAAATTCAGGAAGGTCCTCTAAAAATCATGCGTGACAATAAAAGTGCAATTGACATTTCTAAGAATCCAGTTCAGCACTCAAGAACAAAACACATTGATATAAGACACCATTTTATTAGAGATTTGGTTTAAAGGAAGGAGGTTATGGTGGTCTATGTTCCAACTACGAACAATATGCAGATATTTTCACTAAACCGTTTGACGCTTCAACTTTTGAATTTCTTAGATAACACCTTGGTGTGTGTCGAATGTGAGGTACGCCTGAAACTCCACTGTACAGTGTGTATATTTTTTGGTTCAGTTTTTTTGTTGTTACGGAAAATAAAAAAAACAAAAAAAATAAAGAAAATAAAAAATTGGCCGTTGAAGAAAGAAAGGGTTGGAAGTATGTTGGAAGTTAAAGTTGTGAAATGATTTGACAAGATAGGAAATTTTATTATTGTCTTGGTAAGGTTAAAAGTGGACACGGTTAGAGAGGTGAAAAAAGGAAGAAGCTATTTTTGGTTCAAATTCTACAATATCTCCACATTCCCTCTTTTACGCATTGCACTCTCCCACTTCTACCAAAATTCTCAAGCTCTTGGAAGTTATTTTGTTGTTGAATTTGAGTGCTCCGAGAACTCTCTTGCTGAACCAAAATCTCTTGCCTAAACGTTCCTACAATGGCTGGAATTCAAAAGCCGATTCTCCTCACTTTTGGCAAAACCGAGAAGAAATCACCAAGCAGGGTTAAAGCATCATCTTCCAGTCAATTTGAGAAGAAAGCTCCCAGCACCGAGAACCTCAAATACCAAAAGGCAACAGTCTCTAAATTCACGCAGGTTGTTTAGAAGGAAAAAGTTTTTGATTCTTTAGAGGAGTTTGCCAAATGGATTTAAGCGAACTAAGTTGCTGTTGATCTGAGGAATTTAGAGAATCTTAAAGTGGAGTTTTTAGATGTTAAAATGGATGAGGTACTCTCTGGAGACATAGGATACGTGTATTTCATTGAATGTTTTGATGTAAAATTGTTGAGGGGTGAGTACAAGGAATATCGGGGTAAAGATATGTTTCATGTCTATTATTACATTCCGAGAAAGAGTTATGAAAAGATTGAAGAAACTTCTGATGAGGAGGCAGTAGGATTAGAAGTGTCGAGGTCTACTCATCAGTTAAAGGTGGTTAACTGAGGGATGTTGGGAATGCTCAGAGGGATGAAGAGCTCCGAGCATTAAAATCACCAGTGATGGTGCTGACAGACAGTGAAGATGAAACAGGGGCAGTGTATGTTCCAACATACCAGCATGCAGATGAAATGGAAGTTGATGAGGCCGATTTGGGTTCTGCTGAGGAAAGTCCGGGGAATCAGGACGTTTCAATCCATGAAGATGTCGCCCTTGAAGATTTTGAGGAGTTGATGACAGAGGGAGAAGACCCCGCACTTGAAACTGCTGAAGCAGAGGATGAATCCCAGCATGTTCCAACACATGGACAACATGTTGGAACACAGGGTACTGTGCACCAGAAGGCCGAGCATGAACATGTTCTAGCATACTCTAGTGATGTGGTTCTGGACGAGTTCATCCAGAACAGGAAGTCCAAGAGGAATATCAATGAGGCTGAATCGTCAAAACCGACCAAGAAGGGTAAGGTGACACAATCTTCTTCCAAAAAGAAGAAAAGAACTACACTACCTCCTCCTCCTCCAGTAAATCAATCTTTTTCTGAAATTTATTATGATGCAAATTGTGAGGAGATGGGTGAGGTATTTGCTCAGAGGTAGGTGATATCTGAAAGACCTGTAGGCTTGATGGCATATAAATCTAGCGGGTTCTATGATTTTCTTGAGTTGATTGGGATGAGAAAGGCTGCTACAGGATTCCAGGATTAC
Organism: Rubia occidens; assembly: GCA_032360425.1. Classification (NCBI taxonomy): domain Eukaryota; kingdom Viridiplantae; phylum Streptophyta; class Magnoliopsida; order Gentianales; family Rubiaceae; genus Rubia; species Rubia occidens. The sequence continues at coordinate 6,770 of JAUOBV010007000.1, forward strand.
AATAAACAGATTGTGTGTGAAGTATATTCCAATTTTATGGATGGAAACCTTGAGGAAGATTCACCTTGGTGTGACCGGGTGTATGTGCGAGGGAAAATTGTGAATTTTTCGGCTGAAAGGATTAATAGGCTATTGGAGCTGAAGACTCTAGAATTTGAGGGCATTTTTTATGAAGAAATGGAGGTCTCGGATGGCCAAATTCTTACTGAAATCTCAGGTGGAGTCTAGACTGAATGGGCTGCAACGGGTTGAAGTCAAGCATCTTGCTTGACTTCAAGGTTTTTATGGCTGTATCATGTGGCTGTTAATTGTTGGATGCCGTCCTCAAACACTACAATTCTTACCCATGAAATGACAAAGTTACTCTAGTGTGTTGGAACATAGAGGCCGGCAAACCTAGGCTTACTCGTTCAGCAAGCCATTGTGCGTCAAGCCATCTCTCCAAGGGCCAAGCATTCTCTGGTTTATCTATGTATTATCTCAGCTTTGGTTAGAGGTGAACGAGTGAAGGCAAAACCAAATGATGAGATTGTGGAGACTGAACCATTGAAGTCAAAAAAGAAAACCTTCTATCTGAGGCAAGTGAAGGACTTACCTTGGAAGCTGACATCTAGGTCTGGTTCTGGTTCAACTCAGGAGGACAAAAAGGCTAAGTTGGAAGTTTTGAATGCTAGATTGGGTGCTATTGCTATTAAGCTTGCTACCTTGGAAGAAAATAAGGTCAAACTTGAAGAAGAGAGAGAGCCCAGCTGGAAGCTTAAGGACCTGCTACTGAACATAATTTAATTCCGAAGGACTATGTTCCAACATAGTTAGCATTAGTTCAGGGGGAGCGAATCTTAATTTTGCTGGTTTCTTTAATTTTGGCATGTTTAATTTTGGCATGTTTAATGGCCCCAAAGGGGGAGGTTTGGATTATTTTGTAATATTTGGATTTCTAGTTGTGTAATTTTGAATTATTCTGGATTTCTTTGTTTTTATAAATTCAAAGTTATGTATGTTCCATCATAGGGGATTTCTGGAATTCTGATGACTATGTACGATGGAAGTTTTTCTTTTGGTTTTATTAGTCCAAAATGGTTGGGTCCACAAAATGCCAAAGGAGGAGATTATAAAGTCATATGCATCTCATGGATTATTATGTTAACATTTGTGAACTAGTGTTAAAGAAGAAAAACATTCCATGTTGGAACATACTGCGGAAGATCAGATCTGGCAAGTAGAATATTGCGGCGATATTAGTTTATGGGAATTTGAAGATTATGTAATATTTAATTTATCCTTTTAGAAGCATCATGGTTTTATGGAAGAGATGATCTCCTGTGAGGCAGCCTAAACTTTAGGCAAGGGTCTTTATGCAATTCTAACTATATTCTAATTTCAGGGGCATATCTCTAATAATTTTACAGGAACCTATCTCAAATAATTTTACAAGGACCTATCACTAATATTTTTCAAGGGCTTTTTTGTCCAATTTTTCTCCATCATTTTCCCGCCATCTGCAGCCTGAAATTTTTTTCAAAAAATTGATAAAATATTTTAAAATGTTAAAAATTAATATGATAATCGAATTGAAAATTATAAACATCAGCAAAAAATAGCAGAACATCATTGAAAAATCATAAAATATCGACTAAAAATTTGCAGCATAAATTATACTTAAAAACAAAAAAAAATTGCAAAAAATATATATTAAAAATAAATAATAATAATAATAAATTGAAAAAACGTCGACTACAACTAACAAAATATCAACTAAAAATTAAAAAAAATTATAAATTCATAAAAATATCAACAAAGCTTCAATTATCAATTTTTAAAAGAAATACAAAAATCATCAATGTCAACCAAAAACTAAAAACATCAATTCCTATCACCTAAAATTCACCAAAAAAATGAAAAACGTCAACATAAGAAAAAAAAGTACTAAAAAAATCAACCTATGTCACCCAAATTACAAACATCAACTCGTATCACCTAGAACTCACCGAGAAAATGAAAAACATTAACATGAGAGAATAAAAAAAGAAAAATATATAAACCCATATAATCCAAAAAAAACTACAAAACATCGGCTCATATCAACTAAAACTCATGTAGAAAATAAAATACATCAACATGAGGAAAAAATAAAAAACATCAACAAAAAAACTACGGTACCTCAGGAGTATAAATTATTCACTCAAAAAATATATATAACGTCAACAATTTTTTTTAAATAAAAAAACTACAAATATCTACCCATATCACCAAAAAGATACAAACATCAACTCCTAATACCTGAACCTCCTTCGAAAAATGAAAAACATCAGCATCAGAAAAATAACACTACAAACATCAACTCCTATTACCAAAACCTCAGACGGAAAATGAAAAACATCAATATGAGAAAATGAAAAATAAAAAATACAAATATCAATCCATATCACCTAAATAAACTACATAAATATCAACTCATATTAATTAAACTTCACCCGAATAATGAAAAATATCAACAAAAAACCTATTGTACCTCAAAAGTATAAATTCTTTAAATAAAAGGTCTTAGTACCCAGGTCACAAACCTAAACATCCAAAGTTTAAACCACTACACCAGAGACTTATTTGTGAACATACACTCAATTAAATAATATTAAAGCTAAGCATGAATCTTAAGAAGGTAATTTCATCAAAAATAAGGTCACTGTAAGATTTGAACACCAAACCTCATACCTCAATAGCAATAGCAATAACCACTGTAAGATTTGAACACCAAACCTCATACCTCAATAGCAATAGCAATAGCAATAGCAATAGCCACTGTAAGATTTGAACACCAAACCTCATACCTCAATAGCAATAACCAGTAGATCAAAGAATCATTATTGAACAGCCTCTCAGTCATATCTATATAAAGCTCAGCATGTCTATGAAAAAAAATAACATCAACACATCATCATCAACATCATCATCAACATCAACATTATCACAAAAGCAAATGGCACATGAGTAGAGGTTATTCAAAAACATCAACACATTCAGTATGGAAACTCACAAGAGCGGAGGTTTACCGGTGGAGCAGAGTTCACGCAACATAAGAGGCGCGCGTGGAGTTCACGCGCTCAACCCTTCTTCTCCAACAAAGCGCGTGATTATCACTGACTGCCGCCGAAGAAGACTCGAGCACCCGCCTTCACTGATTGCCGCCGGTGAAGACTCAAGCAACGCCATCTGCGCGATGTGAATGAAATCTTCTAGAGAAGACTCGAGCAACGCTGCAGAAAACTCGAGCAACGCCGGAGAAGACTCGAGCATCGCCGGAGAAGATTCGAGCAACGACAAAGAGAGAGCATCTAAATCCGCCGTAGAAGATTCAAATCGGAGAAGTCTGAATCCGCCATAGAAGACTGAGCGGCACTATCAGTAAATCGACTAGGCTTCGACGGCGATTCTCTGACGGTGAGGTAGTGGTTGGGGCTAGGAACGACGGCGATTCGAATGCAGCGCGGCGAGGAACGACAACGATTTCGTCAAAATGCATATCGGTGAATTGCAGATGCACGACAGCGGAATCCGGCAAGAATTCGGCATAAAGCCGATCGGTGACGGCGGTTTCAGGTGGCCGCGGCGGTTGTCGGTGCCGAGGCGGTTTCTGGCTAAAAATGAAAAGAAAAAATAAAATGAATTAAATATCTGAAATTGAGATAGAGTATATATATATATGGACCAAATTTTCGATATTTACAACAAAAAGGCCTCTAGTTTTTCAGTTTCTTTTAAAAAGAACCCCATCCCAAATATATATTTTTTATAATTGTACAATAGTCATTGGCCTAAAGTTTAGGCTGCATAAAACAAGACTTTGTGTTTATGAAAAATCCCTATATTTATGGAATATTATGAGATATTTGAGATAAGGAAAATCCATTTATGTATGGGATTTGGATATGCTTCAGAAGAAGATAAGAAATAGGAATATTATGAAGATAATTATGGAACAATTCCGATATGCATATGGACCATAAATAGATGGCATTATACGGCTGCAAACGGTACGAATTACATTGAGAAAATCTGCATTCAGATTTCTATCTTTCGAGAAGCTTTGCCAGAGCCAGATTTTATATGTTCCAACATACGTGGCATGTTGTTCAAAGTTCAGAACGTATGCCTTGATTCCTCGGGAGGAGGAGATCCAGCATCGACGAGTTTCGAGGTCAGAGGGAGTCTTATCAAGGCGGATTGGTTGCAAGGGGAGCTTGCAAAATCCACACGTTGTAATTAGAAGATAAGTATAGTTATATGGTGTACTTTGTACTATATATTTGATTAGTAGATTTATTCTAAACTGGGTCAAGCCCCGCAGATGTAGGTGAATTTCACCAAACTGTGTAACCAAGTTGTGTGTCTCGTGCATTATTTACTTTACATACTTAATTAAGTTAGACTATGTTGAAATATAGATTTGCTAGTTAAGGTAAAATGACAAAAGCAGTTTTTCAATTAATATTCGGGTGGAAGGGGGAGTAATAGTTCTGCAAATTAAATAACTCTCTACGTACTCTTTTTTCCAACTCGCTCTCTCCCTTGATATACAATTAAAATCACCCTCAAAGGACTAGATAAACACGTTTTTTATGGGATTAAGTAAAATTGATGTAGTATCATTTATAAGATCACTAGTGTATTTTAATGTTAGATTACGCTTTAGAACACTGAATCAAAACGTTAATTTTTTACTATCTTCGAAGATTTATACTTACTTCCTTTCAGAAACTGCATCCTTCTTGCAAGATCTATAACTGCAGTGTTTGTGTGAAACATAAAAATTTCATTAAAATTATGAACTTACTTATTTAAGAAATATATCTTGGTAATTAAATTCGAAACCATGGTAGCTAGTACTCCCTCGTCCCTGATTAAATTGCACAAAATCAAAAATTGAGTCAAACTAAGAAAACTTTGACTACATATTTGAGTAGATAAATAATAATATTATTGTATGAGATACCGTTAGATTCATCATAATATGTAGTTTCTAAATATTAAATTTTTATGTGTCATTATCATACATAGTTACATATGTTTACAGTCAAACACGTGTATTGGAGATCATGAAAAAAAAATTGTTCAATTTAATTTGGGAGCACAAAAAAAAAAACAAGTCCATCAGCATAAAATTCTTGTGTAATGGAAAGAGAATCTCAGGAAAGACAGTTTTTCCATAAACTTATGGACAGTCCACAATGATTTTTTACTTTAAATGATGTGATTTTTATAAAATTTAAATATTTTATTTTAAAAGTTAAAACAAGCAATAATCTGTATTTGAATGTAAAAATATAAAGATATATAATATAAAAAATATATTTAAAATTTCTAAATATAGCTATATTGAGCTTTATTTTTGGTTCATGATTCAAGATCAGGCAATATTTTAAGCACCAGGTAAAGAAAAATCTACAACAGATTTGGTTTGATTTTGAATGCAAATGAAGGAGAGAGAATAATTACCTGGAGTTATAGAGCTTTGGATCTGATAGCTTCAGAGGAAGAGATGGATCAAAGTATATGAATGGAGACGGCTGCTTAAAACCAATTATATACTATACTCCGTTGTCCCTTTGTCCTGTTATTAATATAATAATAATAAGCACATGGATCGAACAATTTTGTTTTCAACTCGTAACATGAATTGGATTGGAATAAAATTATTCTCTGTCCCAACATAAACTGCACCAAAATCTTTTTCATAATTTTTAAAAAAATATGGTTAACCGTAACTACGTATAATAATATCAAATAAAAGGTCAATATTTAGAAACTACTCATTACGACAAATTCAACAATATCACATAAAATAATATTATTGCTTATATATCAACTTAAGTACGTATATGGTTAAATTTTGACTGTCAAATATTAAGTGTGCAGATTATGCTGATAAATTTTAGGAAAGATAGCATTTTTAAATTTTATGGAGCAACTACATAATTTATTCACTTCAAAACTGTGTTATTTTTAATTTAATTTTTTTACATTGTAAGTAAATAGTAATAAAACATGTTTGAATGTTATGTTATTAAAAATATTATATTAAAAATATAATTTTTAAGTTGAAAAATATATTTAAATTTAAAAGCACAATGGTTGTTTAGTAATTTTAAAAAAGAGCCGTTGTTCAGGGATCTTCTCATCAAAATTAGTTAAACTAAATCGAGCTAAATTAAATTAACTGGACTAAAATGAAGTGTAGTTAATTGAAAATAAATAGGGCAAAGTCACCTCTCAATTTCTTACACTTTCTAGTAGATTTAATAACAAATCATTTTTATGGCAACTGAACTTTCACTTTTATACTTTTTTGTTACTCGTTTTTTTACCGACCAGCTATCCAAATAGCCTAGTAATGACCGTTACGTTAGCTGAACAATCTATAATGTCATTTGAATTATATAATATTCAAAGGTAAGATAACAATTAAAAGAAAAATTAAAGAGGAGTCAAAATTAGAATCCATCCCATAAACGCTTCAACAAACATTGAAGCACTGGACATTGTTTAGTGAAAATTTCAATGATCAAACATGCATGATCGAGAAAGTTGACCCAAAACATGTAGAATATAATGAGACGGGAGGAGTATTTAATTTTAAATTGAACCGAGACTACGCAAAGTAGAACACCATAAAAACTTCGTTGACTTTATCATAAACCTTGATTTCGCTGGGACTAAATCTGAGTGGTTCCCCTCAATAAGGACGGAAAGTAGCATCAGCAGATGAAAGAGTGGACGAGCTCCAATTCAATTACATCGTGCCTTGGGATATGTCGGTGGTTTTTAACCATAGGCATTTTGCCAGGAAGTTGGTGGGCTTCTCATGAATTAGGTCGGGGTGGCTGGTGATCAAAACTTAAAAAGTTATTATAAAATCAATCGATTAGAGCCAGATGGCTAGATCAGTATCAACTGATCTGATACAAACTGCAAGTCAAAATGAACAACTCTATAGTAAGTAGGGATATGATTGTAAATATAAAAAAATCATGGGCAGGCCCAACAACTCTTGCTAAATCTTAGACCATTAATATAAGCATAAGGTTCCTACAAAGCTGCTAGGGTTTTTTCCTCTGTCGGCATCTCTGTTTGCTCTCAATCACTTAAACATTGTGTTTTTAGTCTAACTATTTCATAGTATAAGTTAAACATGTAATAATGCGTGTTTAAATGTGAAAATACAAGAAATGTTATATTTAAAGTACAATGTAAATTTGAAAAAATATAATCCTTGCATTAAAAAAAACATTCTGGAATTAGAAAATACAGGGATTGCTCCGTGTATAGCTTAAAAAGAGTCGTTCAAAAGACCTTCTCATCAAAATTAATTAAAATAAACTGAAGTGTAGTGTAGTGTAGTTAAATTGAAAACAAAATTTAATGTTACCTCTCAATTTCGTACACCTCTCCTTAGATTTATTAGAGGGCAAACGATTTTTGTGATTACTAAACGATTTTTGTTGTTCGAAAGACCTTCTCATCTCTCTCTTTTTTCAACCACTTTTGATCGTCCAACCATCAAATAGCCAAGTCGTGGCCTTTTTGTTGTATTGTAGTAATGATTATTTAAACATATTGATTAAGACCAATTTGATTACGTGAGGGCTGGGAAGCTAATTTATTAATTAATTAAAGGGATAAGCCTGTCAATGTATACAGGATTAATTAATGGGAGAAATTGGACTTTTTTGCATCAGATTAAATTATGTTAATGTTAATTCCAATAGAAACAAATTGTGGCGGCCGGCAGGCAGGCAGCCTAATAAGACCGGCCAATGGAGAAAAAATATTTAATTAATTACAATAAATTAATTAACTATGAGTTCACACTTAAAGTATTTGGTCCCCTTGAGTTAATTCTTGTGTATATTCAAAAGACATGCAATTGAGGTTTGAGATTTCCTTGTTCTCTAGACATTATCGGTATGTGAGTTCAGTTTAACTCAATTCAAATTAGGTCATTACAGTTCTTTGTAATTTGAGTGAAGTTTAACTTAATTTAATCATGCGATACTATTTTTCAACACAATTATTTTTAGTTTAGTACTTTAGCAAAAAGATGATTAAAATTGAATCCGTAAACAGAATCAAACTCAAAATAACGGTTCCCAATCCTTATTGACTCCTTACAATCTCCAGAGATTCACTTGTAATAGAATATTAGATAAATTAGAATCGGGTTAAGAAAGGAATACCCTTTCTGATTGGTTTTGTGTATATCCTTTTCCTTTTCCATATCTGATTCTGCCTTGTAT
>JAUOBV010007392.1:0-10553 GCA_032360425.1 Rubia occidens
CATCTACATACACCTCCAGGTTCCTCCCAGTCTGTTTCTATAATACTTTGTCCACCACCCTTTGGTATGTTGCCTAGCATTTCTCAGGCCAAAAGGCATCATTCAATAACCGAAAACCCCTTTCTCCGTGATGAAAACAGTTTTCTCTACATCACTTTCCAACATGGAAATCTGGTGGTATCCCTTGTATGCATCCAAAAAAAATTTGACTGGGTAGTTGGTAAGAGAGTCTACATTTTGGTCAATGACAGGCAAAGAGTAGCAGTCTTTCAGGCAGGCCTTGTTCAGGTCTGTGTAGTCTGCATACATCCTCCAACTGCAGTCCAATTTCTTAACCAACACTGAATTTTCCAGCCATGTTGGATAAGGTACTTCTTCCAAGATCCCTGCTGCAACTAGCTGGCTCACTTCTTTGTTGACCGCTTCATTCCTCTCCCTACACAACATCCTCCGTTTCTGCTTGACTGGCATGCAAGAAGGGTCCACCTTCAGCTCATGACAGCATAAATGTTGGACACCCCCGTCGTATCCTCCGTTTTCCAGGCAAAAGCTCGCTCATTTTCCTCCAAGACCTTTATTGGTTGGTCCTTCACTCGAGACGGGAGGTCAATCCCTACCTATATCGACCGACCTTTGTTCAAAACCATTGTTTTCACCTCCGCGCCCAACTTAATTGGGTCATTTTCATCATTTCCACTCCTGATTAATCTGACAGGCTTTACCTTGGTGTAGTGTCTCACCGCCTCCTCCTTCATCACCTCACTTCCTTTTACTGAGTGTGATTTTATGCATTCCTTAGCTCTCTATTGATCCCCCTTTACTGTTGCTATCCCTCCTTTGGTCGGGAATTTCAACAACAGGTGTAGGGTAGTCGTTATGCCCTTGATCAATGCTTATGCCGCCCTGCCCACTATCAATTTGTAGGGGCTTTTTTCCTTTACAACTATGAACTCCATGTCCACCGTCTTACTTCTCTTGCCTTCTCCCACCATCACAGGGAGGAGTATTGTTCCTTCCGGTCATACTATTTTGTCTGCAATTTCCACCATAGGGGTGCTCGTTTGCTCCAACTTCCCCCTGGTATTCTCGTCCAGCTTCTCAAAATAATACCAGTACATGACTTCTGCAGAGCTTCCTCCATCGACATATGCCCAGTGAATCCTCTTATCCATATCCTGTTTGTATCACCATCACGTCTGCCCCTGCCAGCCTATCTGGTATCGGGTCACTGTTATCAAACGTTATTGCTTTGTTTGCTCCCAGTTTCCTCTCCTCCGGTGTTGGCCGTGGGGTTTGTCTGCAGTGCGCCTTTCGTTGGGATTCAGTCTTTCCCCCTGCGCTCCCGCCTATGATGGCGTATATGTCCATCACCATGGCTCTTTTTTCCCTTTTACCGGGGGTATTCTCTCTCAATTTTTTTTCGGCTCATCAACTTTCACAGCCCTAGCCACCTCCTTTCCTTTATCTCGCCTTCGCTCCCTATCGGGGCTCTTTTCCCTGGCCCGATTGTCATGCTGTTTGCGGTATCCTTCATACTTGTTCTTGCCCTAGTAGGTGGCCATGTCATGATCTTTCCCACTCTTTGCTGGATGTGCTAGCTCTTCACTCTACTCTGCATTCTCTATGTCGTGTCTTAGGTGAATACAGTCGTTCGTTCCATGGCCATGGTCATCATGGTAATCACAGAACTGGGATTTATCTCCCTTTCTTGGGGGTATCCTCATCTTAGGTGAGACATTCAAGATGCCTTTTCCTAAGCACAAGGCGAAGATCTCCCTGGGTGTTTTGATTAGGGAGTTGAATGCTCTCTCTGACCTATTGAACTAGTCGGACATCAGTTTGTTCCCTGTCCGGTCTACCCCTATCTTCTTCATTCGTCCCTCTAAGCTATCCTTGTCGGGTTTGCACTGACTATGGCCTCCCAATGCTTCCTTTTTCCTCTTAACATCCAGGTCTTCCCTGTGGAAATTTCCCACTCTCTTTTTCAACTCATCAACAGTGGTTGGCAGGTCCCAAGTGAAGTCTCGCAACAACTCATGTCTGAGGACGTTCACAAAGGTTTCAATGAAGAGCTGACTGCTCCTTTCCTCTACCTGGTTTGCTTCGTCGTTGAACCTCTCCCAGTACGCTGACAGCGTCTCAGCAAGCCTCTGCCTGATTGCGAGTAATTCCGATCTCGGCTTCGAGAATTTCTTCCTTTCCATGAAACAGATCAAGAAATTTTCTTCCAGCTGGCTGAAGCTGCCTATCGTCCCATCCTCCAAGTTCCTGAACCATTCTGGATGCAGTCGTCAATTTGGTGGGGAACACCTTGCACCATATGGCTTGTGGGATGGCAAAAGTGGCCATGTTCGTACAAAAGGTGTGCAAGTGATCCTCCGGGTCTGCTTCACCATTGTATTGCCCCAGGTTCATCGGTATTTTTAGCTTCGGGTCCGCTATGAACAACTGTATCCGTCTGGTGAATGGCGAACCCCGGGCAGGCTTCTCTGTGTTGCCCTCTCTCCCTTGCAGTGCTATTCGTCCAGTTTGGTCTCTGTTCCTCTAAAGTGGCACATAGCCCTCTCTCCATTCACGGTGTGTCACTGCTTCTTCTGATTCCAACCTCTTTTTTCTTCCAGGACAGACGGCACCTTTTTTCCTCCCCGGTCTGCTTTGGGTTGCCCGCGACACCTTTTCCTCGTCGGCAGTCTCCTCAGAATCTCCCTTCTGTTCCGGAAAAAGCTCTGTCGGGCATACGCTATATCTTTTCCAACGCGGCTGTCTGTTCTCCATTTCTCTTAACATGTTCATCATCTCTTTCTGAGATGCTATTATCGTCTAAAGAATCTCTGAATTTTTTGCCGCTTCCTCCACTGTGCGTATTTGGCGTCCTTCCTCCCTTGGCATTAGCCTTAGTGCTGGTTTATCTTCCTGCGTCGCTTCTTCCACCATGACCTGACTATATAGTGCTTGTGTCTCCATCTCCGTTGAGCCCTCCCGAGCTGCGTGGGTATTAGAAAATTATCTCGTCCTCACAGACGGCGCCAATGTTAAATCCAAAACTTGTTGTGTATCTTGCAATAATCCTCTGCAATCCAATATACACCAGCTCCTACAAGACAAATAGAGAAAGGTCAGGAAGGCAGGTCCTAGACAGTGCCCGCTCTGATGCTCCAGTTAGCCATCGAAGTCCAGTAGGAGAATATGCTAGTGAATAGTAGATTGATTGGAAAATCTTACCTCATGTATTGTGTCCTTCATTGCTATATGCGATTTGGTAGGTGACGGGACTCTTCCTGCGACCAGGTACCATCCATGGCGATTGAGTCGTTAGGTCCATACCTTATCAAGCGTAACTAGTAAAATATAGGGTTTGATATAGAAACACCCGGGTGAAAATGGTATTTGAACGTAGAGGTGATGGGCGAATTGGGGGAGGGGTAATTTTTATGAATTGAGGGTGTTGGGAGTAACAAAAATAAAAACAGGGATAATTTAGTCCATTCATTATTATTTGGGGCTGCATTAAGTTGATGTTAGCCTATTTTTTACTTACACATGGGATGGAGGTAAAATTAATAGGAGACATATCCAAATAAACCAACTACCAACCAGAGTTACTATTGTAATATTTTTGGTCTTCTTATTTTTGTTGGGGTTGGGATACCCTATAAGTTATCCCATTCCACCAAGGTGGAGTGCTTGATCCCAAAAAAAAACTCATATTTCTCTCACTGGAGATCGATGTTGATTGGTCTAATTTCAGCATTAATCAAAATGAAAATAATCAAAATATCCATGTTCTATTTTTTAAATTAATTTCAAACAATTTTATCCCTGAAGTGGGTCCCACCGTCAGAACACAAACAAAAATTTCAAGGTTATATGATCAAAACCATTCAAGTTGCTACACTTTTTGGGTCTCAATAATGACATCAACAAGCGTAATTAATTTTTTCCCTACACTTCATAGATGTGTAGTTGTGGTGGGTGTAGCCAAAAAAACACTACTTTTGAAGGTGTAGCGAAGGATTCTACACCTCAAAGCGTATCAGTTAAAGACTGCATGTGGAAGTGTATATTTTTTTTAATAAAACCACCATTGGTGGGGGGGAGTTTTATTAGCTTCCCCAGAGCATTAAAAAAAAGAAACAAACACAAATAGGCCTATGAGGCTCAGTATGTTACAGACACTACTACATATTAGAGCTATCGTAACACTTTCTTTGCAACACTTATTTAACTTCCATTCCCTTTTCACTGCAAACATTGAGTCTTCTCCTTGCCTTCCATCATTAGTCTTCAACTTAACACAGTCTTCAATGATGTCTTCTTCAGGATCTGAATGAGCCTACAAATGTGCAGATATAGTAGAAAACCTGTAGCATTCGACTCTAATCATAAATTTTGATGGATGGTAATCCAACAACATCCAACCTAATCAAACCACATGTGGTCCTGTATTGGTTTCTTCGGCGGGTGCTTAACTTGACAACCGTCCCTCTGTTTCTAATTTTGGAAACCACAAAAAAAACTTCATTGTCAGAATTGGTGGTTTCTTTGTGTTCCTTTTCAATAAAAAACTGCAAAGAAACCCCACATTGCACATGCTCTAAACCTTATACTCTCTCTGTCCCAGCGGTTTTTGCAGCATGAAGAAGAGAGGATTTTTTTGGCTTGCTTATTTAATTTGGTAGTTGGGCACATGGGTGTGGGTTTTGGTTGTTTTTTTCCTTATGTGGATCATGAAGCATGGTTGGTTTTAGTTTCCTTTTGTTACTTTCTTGACTTGATTAGCCCATTGAACCATCTTTCCCATCGAAAACGGCAGGTTTAATGAACAAAAAAAATAAGGGAACCGAAACTGAAGCTGGAAGAATAAGGTGAAAATTTAAACTTTTTTCACTGTTTACAGAGCTGAATGAACAGCAACGTAATTTAAAAAATTTACATCTACCAAAAAGAATAAACCAACAATTGTAACCCCACATCAGACGCCCATATAAACCTTAAACATCCTGTACAGTTATTCCAACAACCAGAAACAACCCTTGCCACCATATTTCCCAAACTCTTGAACATTCCATCCAAAAATCACATTAGTTTTGTTTTAAAATTTTTCTAGAGCTCTTGGGTCGGATTCCAACAATCACCGAGCCCTACCAAGTCTCCATGAGGGGGCTGATTGCTCTTATTATTTTTATCTTCCCTTTATCATTGGGCATTGGGAAGATACTGGTGGATTTCCACCGTGTTGCGCGGTATTGTTGATTAAAAGTTGAATTTTTGCAATTCACATTAATTAATTAAAAAAATTATTTCTAAATTTTAATTATCTAACATAAATTATAAAATAAAATAATTAATGTAGTTCGAAATTATTAAATGATGAGTAAAATAAATTAATTTTTATAATATGTTATTTAAACTATTTTGTTTTTTAAAGTGAACATCATTTATTCATTTTCTTTCTGAATTGTCATGTGATTTATGAGATCTAATGTGAGTAAGGGATAGCTATTGAACCAAATTATATTGCGGACATTTTTTATATATAGTATTACCAAGTTTAGAGTTTTTATAGTGTTAAGCAAAAGAAACTACTAAACCGAAGTTATTTCATGAAATGGTTGTAATAGAAGTTCGGAATTTAAGTCCCACCCCTAGCAAAACATAAAATAACTATTTGAACCAAATTATATTGCGGACATTTTTTATATATAGTATTACCAAGTTTAGAGTTTTTATAGTGTTAAGAAAAAAAACTACTAAACCGAAGTTCTTTCATGAAATGGTTGTAATAGAAGTTCGGAATTTATGTCCCACCCCTAGCAAAAAATTGTGAATCTTTTCTCGACAGGTTAACATAATTTGTTGATGTAGATAGATGCTCACAGCTAAAACAATGGAAAAATTCAGCCAATGTAATAAACAATTCAAACTATAGCATGCAAGCCTTTTTTGCAATTACAATCGATGACATAAAGCCTTGTTTCTTATACAAATTATAATCAGACAGTACTAGTAATTGATAAATGCTTATTTTCTTAGTTGTTGACAAGTATGCTTAGTTTTACTCACAATCTTTTCTCGAAACTAGTAATAATGCATCAACAGAATATTCCATGGATTTCATTTCAAGTAAAACTTTTGCAGCTATGTCTACAAGCTTCATTTTAGCAAGGAGTATCACCGGGGCTGTGTATGTTGTACTCAATCAGGGTCTAGGACATGCGTTGATAATGGAATTATACAACTTCATAGCAGCATCAACTCTAGCTACAGATTTGTGCATCTCCAGAAGAGAGAGTACATAGATGGCTTAGGGGAAAAATCCGGCCTTCTCCATATCCATAAAGAGAGATAATTAAGGAAAAGTGATTCGGGGAAAATGGGGGGCACTTCGTAATGCCGCTAAGGCGCTCCTTTTGTTTTTAACCTAATGAAAATCAAAGAAAACCCTGTAACAAACAACACCTATTACCTCAATTCTACAGGGCTTTTTACCTCGATTTTCAACCATCTAAAAACCGAGGTAAATATGGGTGTAGTAAAAATACTGTTTTTACCTCGGTATAGAACCGAGGTTAAAAAGAACTTTTTACCTCAGTTTTAGACCGACGTCGACAAACTCGTGCGCAACGTAGATTCTAGGAAGATGATCGACGATTGGAGTTCGTAGCTGTGACATCGTTCAGAACGACATTGGTCTGCATCTAGAGCTACGTCGTTGATAGTAAGAAGCCAAACGAGGGGACTGTAATTGCTGCGACGTCGCCAATGCCGAGGTCACAGATAAATGATGGCTACATCGTGGATAATAATCTGCGACATCGTATGCTCCAGGCCAGCACCGTAGTGTGCTTGCTGACATGAAAGGCTGTTGAATACGACATCATTTTGTTTGGGTGACATAGCAAAAACATCCATCGGCTTGTGCACCATTGGTTAGGTTTTATCGCTCCACCGGTTAATGCGACGTCGCAGATTAGTCTTGGAGACATCAGTTCTCGTACAATATTATAAAATTTAATATTTGATTACACAAACATTTGTTACGTGTTACCTAATATTTGATTTAATATGTGAGTTAACATTTTTTCATTGATATCCGTTACATGTTACCTAATGTTCCACAATTCGTGAAATGTTCACAAATCAGACGACAATCAATTATTATGCAATTGATGTAAAAAAAGAGAATGTAAGGAACCAACATAACCAGAATAATGATGGAAGATACATGTTAGAATATATCAAAATACACGAGGTTGGTAGAAATTGAAATATCAATTGTATTGAACCTACAATGTCCACATTGCACGCTGGAAGTCTATCGATAATTCTCTATGTTCTATTGCAAAGAATCTACATGAAACAAAGTTTATGTCAGAATTTGGCAGTCCCATAATATATTCATACGTAGACGATATTAATTAATTTGAAAATGTTAAAAGTACCTTGTCGGCTTGTAAGCGACGTCGCATGCAATGTTGAACGACGTCGTAAATTTTGACAAAAAAATGACTTCAAATATTCAAATGTTATGCCAATATCAAACATTGCACTATCTAGAAAACACGATATCAAACACCTTGCAAACATTACACTATCTAGAAAACACGAAAAATATACACCATACAACATGTTACACAATCATCATACTTTATGAATATATTCAATCTTTGATCTAAACATATAGAAGGTATATGGTAACAAAGATTGGAAATGAACATGGAATGGATGTAGAACTACCTCAATTAATTTGAACCCGGAGATGCTCCATTCTCGTATGCTTGTTGATGTTTTAGGGAAGCAAATTGAGTGAGTTCTTTATTGGTTGTGTTTATGTGAAATGGAAAGGATGGTATATTGTTGGGTTTGGAGGAGGATTGATGGGAATTGTGTGTTCTTACTGAATGTTATTTAAATGAAAAATTGATGGGGGAATTTTTTGTTCAAATTTTTTATTTCCCGTCGAAAAATTCAATTTGGACGACGTCGCAGAGAGGTCGCTTTTGGATTAGTTTTGTATGACGAAACTCATAATTAAATTTAGTAAAAGTGTCATAAAATACCCCTTGATAAGATTGCTGCCCTAAAAGACGACCCATTCATGCACAAATGGGAACACCATTATTATGAAGATGTGAATAACAAAAAGTTCACCGTAGTTTTACAGTTCAAGTTCTCCTACTCCGTCGGAGGGATTTAAGTGCAAAATTATAAATGTATACTGTCATTCACAAATCCGATCACGGCCGACCCAAAATAAAACTTTGACATTCAAATTTCAACTAATACTTACCAATGGTTATAAAGAAACTGGTCTTATTCCACATATAATTTGCACAAGTTCTTCTGATGATGCCTTGTATTCTCGAAGTAATCTTCTACAATTAACCCTATGCCTTGTACTGTCGCTTTAATTTTTTTAATGGATGTAGTTCTATTTTCTCTTTATTGCTTCGAAAACAAATAATTTGAATTTTCATGCGATTCTATGAGGTTAAAATGAAACGTTCTCACAACGCTTATGGTAAGGGTATTTATGGAATATTAACAAAAATGATGGATGATTACCCCGTTATATTCATCCACGACTAAATGGGAACATTTTGGTCGTGAATTGATGAATCGATTAAGTGTTTCTCTAGTTTTACATTGCAAGTACTCCCACTTTGTCGGGAGGGGGGGGACTTAAGTGCAATATTATAAATGGACACAGGCATTGCTAACCCGATAACAATTGGCTCTAAAACGAAACTTTGACATCCGAAGTTGAACTTATACTTACCGAGGGTAATAAAGAAACTTATTTTGTTCCACATAAAATGTCACCAGTTATTCTTAATGAAGCCTTATATACTTATAAGTAATCTTCTAAAATTTACTCTATGCCTTGTACTATCGATTTAAAAATTTGATGGACGTAATTCTATTATCATTTTATTTCTTTGAAAATCAAGAATATGAAATTTCATGCAATTCTATGTGGTGGTTCCCATGGGACTGGATGTAAAAAAAGTTCACCGTTTTTGCTAAAATTGATTCCCATTGAACTGGACGTCTATGAAGTTCATGGACATTTATAAACTTCAATTAGTAGTATCTAATATGCTATTGACTGTTATGAAGGTCAATTACGTTCATGTTAGTCAAATGCGAGTCATTCCCTTGTATGCTAGTGGGCCAAAATGGTGAGGCCCACTTCAATGCGAATCGACGTTGATCATATGTCAGTAAGTTGTCGCTTAACACGACAAAAGTGCGGCATCGCATATGTTCTTGGTCAAACAGAGGTATGTTACTATGCTAGTGGGCTGAAAAGGTGAGGCCCACAAATAGATTAGGCGAGTTCACTACAATATTGGTACCATGTTGGTTTCGTCGACTGCACTGTGACGTTGCTTCGTCTGAGGTGGAATTCACAACACTTTGTAACGACTATATATATGGAGCCCACCACATACATCTCTTTAAAAATTTAATTTCCCCTCGAATTTCAGCAGTCCCTCACCCTTTCTGTTCGAAGTTATGCTTCCTAGATTTCCTAAAGTACTTTAATTTTTGTATTTGTCATAAAATTTTATGTACACATAGTGTATTAATGTGTTCTTAGTTTTTTGTATTGAAATTCAAACGGATTTTCTATCAGCCGGTCCTATGTTGTGGATATTGTTAGTTCTAGTTTTCTGCTGTTGATAATGTTTCTATAACCGTTACATGCAATGTCACAGACTAGTTGATCCACCTTCGTTTGGAGTGGTCATGAAGTGACGTCGGTCATTCCTTTGTTCTCCTAACCCTACTTGAACACAACATCACACTTTTCTCACATAACTAATAAGTTTTACCAACTGGTTGGTGACGTGGCACACATATGTCGGCCAAGTCAATTTATGGTCCGACAGTAATGTGCAACGCCTTGTCAAAAATAAAAGTAACTAAGCCATTTTTAATTGAATTGTAGGAATAATGGCCAACAATGCCAGTTCAAGCAGACATGCCCCAGTTGAGGTGAGTGATTTCTTGTTCGGATTTAAATTCCTTTTATTTTCTAATTAGTTTATTAAATATTTCATTGACCAATGCAGATCCATAGCAATTCAGATGACAATCATCGTCCTCAGAACAATAACAGAGAGGTCCGTCCATTCAACTTTGTCCAAACTCTCACCAAGACAAACTTTGAGGGTGTTTCGATTTTGGTAAGCCCTCTTTGTCACACATGTATTTCATTTTCAATTAACTTTTTCTATATGTTACTTTCATGTTTACTTTAAAAATGGTTTATAAATTAGTACGTCCCAGTCCACATTTTAGCGGTCCTTCCGTCGTACAAGGATTCGGTTGTGCTGTGGTGCAATGGAAGAAAGTATGAAATACACTACTCAGGCAACCGAATGTTGAAGACCCTGACCCCAAAGGGATTTACTAGGTTTCTTGAAGAAGAGTAACTTGAAATTTGGGACACGCTATTATTCGAGGTGGTAAATGGTGTTAGACCCATTTTTTATGTCACCATTCTTCATTGTCGTTTTTAGTGTTCCTGCATTATTTTGAAAAAA
>JAUOBV010007499.1:0-15039 GCA_032360425.1 Rubia occidens
GTCGTATTATGTGATGCCTATGAGAAGAATGAAGGACGATGACATGACTCGTCATGAGGCATATTTACACATGCGGTGGAAATAGGAGGCTATTTTGCAAGATGAAGGAAAGCAAGGTTGAGCGTTTGTAGATGAATCTTATCAACCTGCTAGGACCGAGGAAGCAAGTACTTCGCGAACCTTTGTCATAGATAGGTGAATATTGTTCCCAATATATCGATCCAATAGTCTGATTTTTGTATTGTGCTCTTTTTGCCTTGTACGAGTTCCTTTCCAAGTCTATTGTATAAATTTCATGTATTTCCTTCTGGCTGCTAGCCTATATTGGATTCAATTACTATGTCGTAAAATTTGTCTTTATATATTTAGTAATGGTTATGTGGAGGCTTGAAACACTCTTGCATTGCATATTTTTGTAATTCGACTATCCACGGGAAAGTGCTCGGATTAGGTTCTTCAGTGGGTCCTTGATGTTTCCTATGTTTCTCTACTTAATGCAACATGTTTTGTGGAACATATCTATGCTCCGCTCTAGGATTAGTTGTTACACATTAGATTCGATGAGCGACTGCCATGTTGTTTCTCCTGTTCACGTAAGGGTTTAAGGTTCTTCCTTATTATCTTCTTCATTGGCTAAAATATAACAGTAACCTTAAACTAATATCTATTCCATAAAAGATATTCAAAACTGAACATTATCACCCAACTACATTTTAATAGCATCTGCAACATAACCCGGACTATAGCATTTTAGATCAGTTATTTTAGTTCGTACGATATTTTAGGAATTCACAAAACATACAACACGTGCAAACTAATCACGGGAACAAATCAGAATGCCAGATATTAATAACAAAGGGGCAAAACAAAATGTCACTCACTATATTAGGTTCCTCACCAAAGGGCAAGCGATATTGACTTATTCTTATATTTTCATAACCATGGCTCTAAAAGTTTATTATTTTTATTTCAAGATAAAACTCACTGTAAATTTTGTTATCTT
Source organism: Rubia occidens (assembly GCA_032360425.1). Taxonomy (NCBI): domain Eukaryota; kingdom Viridiplantae; phylum Streptophyta; class Magnoliopsida; order Gentianales; family Rubiaceae; genus Rubia; species Rubia occidens. The sequence goes on from JAUOBV010007499.1 coordinate 1,004, forward strand.
ACATGCATGTTTTTTGTTTTGTATATATAATTTATTATTTAAAGTAAATTTCATATTTTATAAAAAGAATAATAAAATTTGTAGTATTTTTAGTCGAATATAATAGTGACAAACATATTTATTTTGGTAACAAACTTTGACTCATTTATAGGATAAATGGAATACCACTTCAAAATTTAAATAAATGTATTAAAGAAATTAAAACAATGAAAATTAGGAGAAGTTAATAGGTAAGTAAAAAAATACAAGGTACATTTAGTGCATAAATCTGTGAAGGGGTAGAGATTAAGCAAAAGACATCGAAACGTTAATGAAAAATAGCTCAATTAATTTAGTTGATATTTACTCTTCGTGCTCAATGTTCACGCTCTATATTTTCCCAAACAAAAATTATATATTTATAATATGAAGTGATGGTAATTAATATGCAGTACTTGATTTTGCACTTCAAATACATCGTTTCATTTGTTTACAGATCTAATTTACGTACTTTCTCGATTCACTCTTTTTCTCACCATATCGCCATCCCAAATTTTCTATATGGAAAACATGAATACCAATGGACATGGTGATGATTGCCTGGGGAGGATGAATATTTCTCAGAATCCATCAATCTTAATGTTTCATCAGTACATCTTCAATCATCTTCATCACAAATTGACTCTAATGTCACTTCTCTTACAGAGTCTAGTAGTGCAACGGAATGTGAGATTGAAGTTTTGTTGGTTGACCACGATAAAGAATCGTTAGTCTCCACAGCTAGAATGCTTACTCTTAATTCATATCAAGGTAAAACTGATTTACTTAATTTTGTGTTTTCTAATGCTTCATGTAGATCCTACGGTTACTATTGACTTTTTTGTTGTTGTTTTCACGTCTCATATGAGGTTGAAACTGGCTACATTGTTTTAAAAATAATATAATAAATAATTCTTAGTAATGATATGTTTACACTTGGTTTTATCTTGTCTCCACGGTAATATGTTTTCTTATTTACATGTAAACTATTTTTTCCTGCATATATTAGACTATGTCTGATTATTTCTTCATTATTGAAAAGATCATTAGATTCCCCTATCAATGAATACCTCAAAAGTCTGAAACCTATTTGTCTATAAAATTAGTTGCAATCAAGCACCCATTCATGAGATTATGTTTTTTTAATAATAAAAGAGATTAAAATGAAAGTATTATTATGTTGGGGTTGTTTTCAATAAAATTAATAATATTTTTCTTCTACTCCCTAAATATAAGTTAGTTATATTCTTCCTAAATATAAGTTTATTCATATAAAAATAAAGTCAAGTGGACGTTTTCAAGATTGTGAATTGACTTAATGAACAACAATTGAACGAACGTGTTGTCCGTTTAGTTGACTTTTAAATTTCAATTTTATATCCAATAAAATAAATGCATTCCCTTTTTAAAAGGAAAATCCTTGTCCTTACTGTCAATACTTTCCCTCTTAATTTTTTGTTATTTAAAATATATTTTTATTTTTTCTCTTCTCTAAATGAATTTCTTATATACACGATCAATGATGTTTAAAAAATAAATCTCTTAATAACTTTGTATTGCTGATATCATCATGACGTTTGCTAGTGGGATGTAAGTCCCTTATAAAATATATCTTACTATTAGTACAATTAAATGCTTAGATCTAGTTTATGTTGAACTTTTCTCTTATAAATGTTTTGTTTGACTTATGTAAATGTGTATTATTTTACATTAACAAATATTTACTATTGTTAAACGTTATCAAAATGGTACATGTTTGTCTTCGTCTGCCTTCCGTTTCACCTTGGGAACCCCACTTCCTTAAATTATATGTTTACGTAAATATTGACTATTGTTACATTAAAATACATTGATTATTATTAAAATATTACAAATAGAAAATAAAATTCCTAAGACAGATATGGAATTATTTTATTTGGATAATTAAGTTTCGGCATAATTTTAAATATTTTTTCAACTTCTATTGATCTTTATTTCATCTCAATTTCAATAAAGTCAACTAAACTAAGTAAAAATATAAGCATTGACTTTTACCCATTAGCATTCACTTATTTACATATTGTAGGAAAAATAAGTATTGTTTCATGTACTCTCTTATGCGTATTGACTATGAATTATAATATTAACCCTTAAATAATTTAAAATATTTCTATTTATAATATATATAATATTTACAAAATTTGTATATTATAGTCGTGAATCATAATAACTTTAAAAACTATTTGAATTTCAGTGACAATGGTGGTGTCAGGCTCTATTGCAATGAAGACTATCTTGGCTGGGAAGAATCAATTTGATGTGGCTTTTATTGATGTTGATCTGCCTGACATAGATAGTTTTCATCTCTCTAGGGAAATTGAAAAAACAGGCATCCCAGTTGTTGGTAATTATTTTATAACCACTTGTCATTTTCATATAAATTGGTATTAATATCTTGCATGAACAACCTAATATGTTCATTTTATTTTGTTCATTAATTTTTTTAATCTAATTTTATTTTATTAGTAACATCTACAAAGGAAGACCCCCAGCCGATATACAAGGCACTGGACAATGGAGCATTTCTTTTGATTAAGAAACCAATCGAAGAGTTAAGCACTATTTACATAAAGCAATTTTTAATAAAGCAAAGGATCTTAAAGAGGAACAAAGAGATGGATGGAGAACTGTTAGCCATGGAGAATCTCCAATATGGTGGAATATTATATACTGAGAACACTAATGAAGATGCAGCTCAGAAGAAACGAAAATATAGGAAGAAGAATGGTACAAAAGAAGGTGGTAATGATCATCTTGATCAAGCGAGCCTATTTTGTGATCAACAAAATTTGACTTCTGAACCATTCTCCAATGATAACATCAACAAGAAAAAGTTGCGTATCGAATGGACCAAGGAGCTGCACAAAAAATTCACGGATGCCGTCAATAAACTTGGTGAAGGAAGTATGTCTCTGAGCATTTTTTTTATTTTTTGACTTTGAAGTTTATCATAATTATGATTTTAAAAAAAAAGGTTTAGCATGATTATGCATATATAAATACGTGAGTATGTGTGTGGGTTTTCACTATTAGCATAGATGGATGGAATACTTATACTAATTAAAATTATATAATGTTTCTAATTTTATGAGGGATATGCTAAAATCTTGATATGTGAGTTGATTGTCATTGAAATTTCTTTCAGAATGTTATCCAAAAGAGATATTTGAACTGATGAAAGTTCCAGGTCTTACACGCATGCAAGTTGCGAGTCATATGCAGGTTAGAATTATCATTACACTTGGCTCTAGAAAACTTTTATTTGGGTCTAGAAAACTATTAGTTCTTGTTTGTACTTTTATTTATAATTTACTTAACCTATCTTAATAAACTATAAATTTTCAAACTGCCCTATATTTTTAAATTTTCTGGATGCTTGGAATAAATTAAGTGAACTAAGATTTATTTTAGCAAGCTATAATTAAAATTATTCTTAAAATCAAAACTCTATAATTATATAAAGAGTGTCATTTGACCTTTATGGCTTCTTTTTGCGTAGAAATGCCGCCATGATGACTGGAGATCCCCTACAGAGCGTAAGAACCAATCCCGAAAGCGTAAATTTTCTGCACCAGCTACTACAGGTGAAAGACAAAGAAAAGATTAGAGTATTTGGGAGTATGCCACATCTATATCAAAAGTCTCAAGCAAATGTACAGAAGATTATCAATCTTGTTTCAGGGCCTTCTTTTGGTAACATGCCCATGGAAAAATCACAGACACCGAGCTCTGGAAATGGAACTTCTACAAATTTCAATACTTCTTCACCTTATTTTCCTGAAAGGGAAAATGCCACAAAGAGATGGATGGAACATGTAGATCCTACTGAGGGGGCATCTCTCATGTGGAAAGCTCAAGGAATTAGAATTCTCAATCCAACAAGTAACCCATGGTCATTGCCTCCTCCAACATTCAATATGTTCCTTCAATGATCGGTAACAATAACACTATAGCAACAGGTTATAGTTCTATTCATGCAGTTGGTGATGGTTTTGCTCTAACCAAAGAGTCAATGAATCCAAACATCAATTTGATGCCTCTCTTGAAATGTCATGACAATCAAATTCTTCTCCGAGGATGAAAAAAATAAAGTTTCTTCTTCCCGAGTTTCCCAATATTTTTTTTAGACAACAAGTTTGAGAATAATGAATTTCACCTTAGAGATGAAGTGAATCCCCCTCGTGAAGTTTGTTTTTGAATATTTTTCACTTATTTACTTTATTGATGATCATGTAGAAGATTTTTTTTCTAACTTTTAAAATAATGACAGATTGGAAACGAGGAGAATGTGGCAACTGAACAACTTGAGAATGCAAAGACAGCAAACATGGCTGCAAGAAGAGTCATGAAGGATATTTGAAAGAAAAAATGATGAGAGGATAGTGTACTCACTCTGTCTCTTAAATTACATTATGTCCAATGAAAATTTGTGTTCGAAACAAATATCTTAGGTTGATTTCTACAACAATAAATGGATTGAACTCAAGTAGTAATACAATGATTCACAAGGATTTTAAATTTCTCAAGGTTATATTGTATTCTATTATCACATTTCGTACTATAGTTATTTATTTAAGCAATAAAGTTATTTTGTTCTTGAATTGATTCTCTCTCTACACTTTGTTCTCCCGCATCTCTCTACTCCTAAGTTAACTAACTGAAAACAAAACCTCCTCCTTTCTAGCCGTTACAGAGCTGAACGGTCACATTTCCGCCAGAATCCCTAAATCCACTAGACCTCCATGGCGGCTCCTCCACTCGGAGGTTGCCCGCCAGTGGCCTACACCACCGTTCTTAAATCCAAACCTATCTGCAAGGATCCCCAATCACCTCGCCCAAACTCAACCCCAATTCTGACGACTACATTTGAAGATGGAAAATCTTGCCTCTTCTCCGACACCGATGTCAAGAGGTTAGCTGTTCCACTGAAGCTCACGCTAATAGGAAAGTTTGGAATTGGAAGGTCGGGTATGGACACTGTTCGTAAATTCTTCCATAATTTGGGTTTCAAGGGTGGGGTGAGTATAGGATTGCTGGATAAACGACACATTCTAATTAGGTTTGGGTGAGAGGATGACTTCAATCAGTGTTGGATGAGGGGGAAACTGAGGATTAACAATATGCTAGTAAGACTTAGGAAGTGGACACCAGATTTCTCCCCTTCTAAAGATGCACCTTTTGCCCCTGTGTGGATCTCTGTTCACAACCCTCACGCACAATCATCATTATGGAACATTTTTGGTGTGCCCATGGTGGAAGATAGGCCCACTAAAGAGTTCACGAGACCCTCAGTGATTAGGTTCTGCGTCCAGTTGGATTTGTCAAAAGACCATCCACTTCGGATTAGACTTGGAACTACTAAGGATAGTAGATGGTGCAGGGTCGAATATGAATGGAAACCAGAGTATTGTTCCAATTGCAGCCTAATTGGACACAATGCTGGGAAATGTAGAAGGGCAAAATTGGGTGCATATGGCTATAACAGAGATAAAGGAAAGCTAAGGGATTCTGCTCCTCCTGGAATGGAATGGAGAAGATTTCAACTCAATACTATACTAGCAGAACACACATCGGGCCTCTCAATAGAGCAAAAACATAAAGAAGCACTGTCAGCTGCTGGAAATTCTCTCACTGCTATGGTTGTGGCTAAAACTCCCCAGATTCAATACCAATCTCTTACTGTCGACCACGGGGAATATTCTGGAGCTCAGGAGATACACGATACTGCTCAAGCTGAGACTGAGGATCAAGCTGTGGTTCTGCATCATCCTGAGATGGATTATCAACATAAAAATCATTCCACAACTCAATTCTCACAAGAGGAAACGAGGATGATACAACTGCTTCCTTCAGAACCCAAGCTTAGGCTTCAGTTTGCCAAAGATGACATCCTGATTCACCAAAAATTCTCAGCCTCTTGTCAATTTATCTGTACTCCAACTAAAAATTTCCCTGCTAACTCAGTGTCTTTCTCATTGGGCAACAAATACAAAATCACAAAATTGACAGCCAACGAAGAAGCAGGTTCAAGTGAGCCATTTCAATTACAAAAATCCCAGAATTCTTCTTCTTCAGTTAGACTCCCATCTAAGGTTCCCCTTTCTACTCTCACTAATAATGTGCAGATGGAATCTGAGGATGATTTAAACTGTAGTGATGATGAACATGAAAATGAGATTGATACTAATTTGTTATATCATGATGCCAGTACTGATAGTTTTACTGAAAAGACTAATGAAGCTAAAATGAGAAATAGGAAAAACTATTTCACAGGGATTAATATGATCCTTAGGTCATCACTAAGAAGTAGACAGTCACATGATTAAACACAACCATATTGCTAACATTTTGATTTGCAATATTATAGGATATGGAACTGTTATGCTAAGACTACAGAAACTCATTAGAATCCATAAAATAGACATGTTGGGGCCGATTGAACCGATGCACAAAAACTCAGATATAAAATCACTTAGTATGACATTAGGCTTTAGGAATTGGAATGCTTGTAGTAATAACAAAATCTGGCTACTCTGGAATGATAACCTTACCATCTCAAACATAACTCATAACTTACAATTTTTGTCTTGCTCCGTCACTGATATCTCTTCTTCTAAAATCTGGATTTCTTCTATTGTTTATGCACAACAAACCAGATATTTGAGGAAATTATTATGGTCTGACTTAAAGAACTTAAACAATGCTCCTACCATTTACATAGGTGATTTTAATGCAATTAAAGACCTAACTATATATAAGGGTAGGAGGGTTCCCCCACAAGGCAGCATTTCTGACTTTAGAGAATTCATCAATGATATAAACCTACTGGAAATCCAAACTGTTGGATCCCAATTCACCTGGTCAAATAACAGGCTTAATGACCCTTTTTTTAAGAAATTAGATAGAGGTCTAGCAAATCAAGAATGGATTAATTTGTTCCTAACTCTTCTATACAAATCTTAAATAGGGCTTGTTCTGATTATTCTCCCATGCTACTAACAGTTTTTAACAAACAAATATCTCAACCCAAACCCTTTAGATTTCAGGAAATATGGACAAATAAGCCAAAATTCATTGATGTGGTAAGTAATTACTGGAATAAACCGGCCTTTGGCACTCCGTTGGCTATCTTAATAACAAAACTTAAAAGACTTAAATCAGTACTTAAAGAATGGAATAAAAGTCACTTTGGCGATATATTTAGAAATCTAAAAGAGGCTGAACAGAGGGTCAGTTTGGCTGAGGAGGAATATCAAAGGCTAACATATTAGAGTTCATATATTGAGCTTAAAAGACAAACATCACTTTTAACTAGGTCCATTAGGGAGCATGAACTGTCTTGGAAACAAAAGTCAAGAATAAAATGGTTGAAAGAGGGGGACTCTAACACAGCTTATTTCCATAAAACATGCACAAAAAAATTAATAGAATGAGCATCAATAAAATAAAAGCACGGGATGGAAGCTGGCTAACTGATATTGCAGACATTAGAAATGAGGGGTTTTTTTCTTTCAAAACCTACTAACTAAAACCAATAATGACATTTCTGGTGAATATGCAAACTTCTTTCTTCAAAACATCCCTTCCCTTGTTAGTGACCATGATAATTTAGAATTAATCAATCCCATAAATGAAGATGAATTGAAAACTGTTGTTTTTGGTTTAGGGAAAAATAGTGCACCTGGGCCTGATGGTTTCACTGGAGTGTTTTTTACTTGCTGCTGGAATGTAATAAATAATGATCTTCTTAGAGCCGGTAATCAATTTATGAATGGATCAATCATTCCAAAAGGCATAGCTTCTACTTGGATTACCTTGATTCCTAAAAAACAAAATCCCTCAAGTTTTTCAGATTACAGGCCAATTAGCTTGTCTAACTTCACAAAAAAAATTCTCAAAAATTATAATGGAAAGGAAGAAACCCTTAATGGATAAGATTATATCAAGTGAACAAACAGCTTTCATGAAAGGTAGGGAGATCTCAGATAATGTCATATACATGCAAGAGTTGTTCAGATTTCTTAAGAGCAATAATAGAGACACTAACATCATAATTAAACTGGATATGCAGAAGGCCTTTGACAGAGTTTCATGGGGTTTTTTGAATTCAACACTTCTCAAATTCAGTTTTGAAAAATTGGTTTTACCACTTAAGCTTTAACTATTAAATCTATGTTCTGCCTATATTCCAACATAGTCCTAACCAAGTATGTAAAATAAATAAATCATGCAAGACACACGACTTGGTTACGCAGTTCGGTGAAAAACCACCTACGTATGTGGGGCCTGGCCCAATTCAGAATAAATCCACTAATCAGAAAGATATAGTACAAAGTACAACATACAACTATACTTATCTTTTCTAATTCTAAGTGTGAATTTTGCAAGCTCCCCTTGCTACTGATCCGCCTTGATAAGAATCCCTCTGAACTCAAAACTCATCGACGCTGAATCTCTTCCTCCCAAGGAATTAAGGCATACGTTCTGAACTTTAGTACACATGTCGTGTATGTTGGAACATGGTTAGTCTGGCTCTCGGCAAAACTTCTCTCGATGGATACAAAATCTGATGTGTATATTTTTTCTGTTTAATTTATATTTGTAGTTGTATAATGTCCTCCTTTTATAGTCCATTACAGATCAGAATAGTCCATAATTATCTCCATAATATTTCTATTCCTTATCTGCTTTGAAGCATATCCAAATCCCATAAATAAAGGGATTTTCCTTATCTCAACTATCCCATAATATTCCATAAATCCAATTCCATAAATGTAGGGATTTTCCATAATTCCATTATGTTTCTTCACGGCTATATTAAATATTGTGTAATCTCCAAGTTTCCATAAACTAATTCCATCGCAATACTTTACACGCCAATTCTGATTTTCGCAGTATGTTCCAATATGGAATGTTTTTCTTCTTTAACATTATTTCACAAATGCAAACATAATAATTCATGAGATGCATTTGACTTTACAATCTCCCTCTTTGGCATTTTGTGGACCCAACCATTTGGAATAAAAAAACCAAATGAAAAACTCCATCTACATAGCCATCAGAATTCCAGAAATCCTCTATGTTAGACATATGCAACTTCTAATTAATTAGAACAAAGAAATCCATAAATTAATTCAGAAATTACAAAACCAGAATTCCAAAATAAATCATTCTCCCCCTTTGGGGCCAATAAACATGTCAAAGTCTGAAAAATAAGAACAAAAAGACAACAAAACCCTAAATTGGCTCCCCCTGAACCTAATACCGACTATGTTGGAACATAGTTTTCCAGCAATCAATCATGTTCTGGAGTAGTGCCCTGCACTTCCAACCGAGCCTTTTCTTCTTCAAGTTTTCCCTTTTTAGCTTGAAGTGTAGCAATCTGTATAGTAATGGTACCAAGTCTTGCATTCAAAACCTCCAGCTTAGCCTTTTTATCCTCCTAAGCTGAACCGGAACCAAAAGTTGGCTTCCACGGTAAATACTTAACTTGCCTTAAACCAAAGGTCTTCTTATTCGGCTTTAGTGGCTTATCTCAATGATCTCATCCTTAAGCTTCGCTTTAACACATTCACTTCTCACAAGTGCTGAAATGATGCATGGATAAGCCAAAGAATGTTTTTCCCTAGGAGAAATTGCTTGATGGACATTTGCTTGTTGTATGAGGAGCCCAAGGTTTTCCGGCCGCTGTGTTCCAACACTGTAAAAAAAGCTAGCCATTTCTCGGGTAAGTGTTGTGGTGTTGGAAGAGGGAATCCAACAATTAACTGCCACCTGGTACAGTTTGAAAAATCTTCAAGTCAAGCACGAAGCCTGAGAATACCCAGTGGCCGCCCATTCAGTCTTAACGCCACCCGAAATTTTTGTCAGAATCTGGTCATCAGAGACCTCCATCCCTTCATAAAAGCCCCTTCAAATTCTGGAGTTTTCATCCCCAAAAGCTTGTTGATCCTTTCAGCCGAGAAGTTGAAAATTTTACCTTGAACATATACCTTATCACACCAGGGTGAGTCTTCCTCCAGATTCACATCCATCATGTTGCAGTAAACTTCACTGACAATCTGTCTATTGTAGTCCAGGAACCCTGTGGATACCTTCTTCATCCCCACCATATCAAGAAAATTTGAGAAACCACTAGGGTTGTATGCCGCCAAGTCAATAGGCCTTTCAACTATAAACTTTCTCTGAGAAAATATATCTCCCATCTCCTCATAGTTAAAATCATGGTAAGTCTCAGAATATGATTGACTTACCGGTGGAGGAGGCAGTGTAGTCTTCTTCTTCTGCTTGGGAGCTGATTTTGCAACCTTTATCTTCTTGGATGGCTGAGATGATTCAGCCTCAAAACCCTTCCTCTTTGTCTTCATGTTTTGAATGAACTCATCCAGCACCTCATCACTGGAGTATGCAAGTTCAGGTTCCTTCTCGGCTTTCTGCTGATCAGTATGCTGTGTTCCAACATGATGTTCTTGTGTTGGAACATGTTTTGCTTCCTCTTTTTCAGCAGCTTCAAATGTGAGGTCTTCTCCCCCTGTATTCAATCCCTCATAATCATAAGTCGCTTCCTCATTCATAACCTCATCTTGCTTATCCAAATATCTAGTAGAACCATCATCTAGTTCATCCACATCCATGAGATCTTCATTCAGTCTTTCTTGCTGGTATGTTGGAACATACCCATCATCCTCTGTTTCCTTATCACTTTCTAACAACAATATTACAGGGGGTATTACAGCCTAAGCTCCTCAATCCTCCTTGCATTCTCAGAATCAAACTTAACCAGCTGCATTTGATCTGAGGACGTCACAACCTTCAAACCTACAGTATCTTCCTCAGAAATTTCTTCTAATTCCTCAAAAATCCTTCTCGGAATATAGCAATAGAAGTGGAATATGTCTTTGCCTCTTTATTCCTTATACTGTCCTCTCAGCAGTTTAACTCAAAGCATTCAATGTAGTACATATCACCTATATCTCCAGACAGAACCTCATCCATTTTGACGTCTAAATATTCAACCTTGATATTCTCTACATTCATTAAATCAACGTGAACATGATTTGCATTAACAAAATCGTCTAGAGAATCAAACACCTTATCCTTCCAAACTACTTCAGTGGAATTTGAGATTGTTACCTTTTGGTACTAAGACTTCTCAGCGCTGGATGCATTCTTCACAGGTTTGGCTGAGGTCGAAGCTCCCTTCATGGTAGCTTTCTTCTCGGGTTCACCATAAGTATGGAGAATAGGTTTCTCAATTCTGGCCATTTCAGAGGTTGGAGAGGAGAGCAGTGTTCACAGATTGCAAAAAAATATGGTATAATATCATCCAACGAGATCGAGAATTTTGGTAGGAGTGGGAGAGTGCAATGCGTAATAGTAGGAATATGGAGAGATAGAAGAATTTTAACCAAAAACAAACTTCTTCCTTTTTTTTCTCCTTAGTAGCGGTGTCCACTTTTTACCTTACAAAGGTAATAATAATCTTTCCTCTTTTGTAAAATCATGTCTCCTCTTAAGTTTAAACATACTATCAAACTACTTTTTTCCTTCTCCATCCGACATTTTTTAAAATTTTCTTTCTTTTCTATATATTTTTTGTTTTCTAATTTTCTAAAACAAAAAAATGAATAAAAAATATACATACCATACAGTTGAGTTTCAAGCGTATTTCACATTTGACATACACCAAGGTGTTGCCTAAGAAATTCAAAAGTTGAGGCGTCCAATGGTTTAGTAAATATATCTGCATATTGTTCGCATGTTGGAACATAGTCTACCACCACTTCATTTCTTTCAACCAAATATCTAATAAAATGATGCCTTATATCAATGTGCTTTGTTCTCGAGTGCTGGATCGGATTCTTAGAGATGTCAATTGCACTTTTGTTGTCACACATAATCTTTAGAAAACCTTGATGAATTCCATAATCATTTAGCATTTGTTTCATCTATAATAATTGTTCACAAAAACTTCCGCCAACAAGATACTCAGCTTCAGCAAATGATAAAGGGATATAATTTTTCTTCTTACTATACCAAGACACCAAATTCATACCAATAAAGAAACAACCATCAGTAGTACGTTTACGATCATCTGCATTACCAGCCCAATCAGAACCACTATAACCAATAATATTTGAATCTTTATTTTTAGAATACCAGATGCCATAATCAGAAGCCCCACTAACATATCAAATCATTCTTTTTACCGCAGTCAAATGAGATTCCTTCGGATCAGCCTGAAATCTTGCACAAATACCAACACTGAAACATATATCTGGTCGACTAGCAGTAAGACACAACAAACTCCCACTCATGCTTTTTATAATTTCTAATCGACTGAAACACCTTTTTCATCCTTCCCCAATTTTTCTGTGCTTTCGAATAGCACGAGCATTCTCAAGAACGAATATTTTCACTAGATTCAATGCATACTTGCTTTGGTTTATGAATAAACCATTATTCTCTTGCTCAACTTGAAGCCCCAAAAAATAAGTAAGTTCACCAACCATGCTCATTTCAAATTTAGATTGCATTAGTTACATGAAATCTTTCACCATAGATGATGAAGTAGAACCAAACACAATGTCATCCACATAGATTTGAGCAATCAAAAACATGGATGATTTCTTGAGCACAAATAATGTACGATCGAAGTAGAATTTATAAGCCCAAAATGCTTACTAAATACAACTAAATAGATAGTTTGGCAAGTCGGGGTCGTCCACAGAGAAGAGGGATTTTCCTAAGGGTTCATGCATATAGGGGTGAATATAAGTCTAGATATATATATGTACACACACACACACACATATATATATAAAAGCATGTAAAAGGGGGGGTTGGTTGGTTGGTTTCCTAAGTTATGAAAGTAAAAAAACTCAAATAGCAAAGTTAAGTAACTATGCTAATCATGCAACAACCTACTAAAGAGAGTAAAAACTACAAAGACAAAGCCTTGGGGGTAATGGATTTCCACTTCCAAACGTCTTGTAGATCCTAAAACCATTCACTCATCCTATTACATTCGTTACGTATGGGAAATGCTATCACTTGTGTTTCAAAGATCAACATTCATTTCTTCTTCGTTAGTAATTCACAAAGACGTTCAACGACCATTTGCAAACCTCATTGATAAGTACTTTAGACAAACAATGCCTAAAGGTATTTCATCAATGGTATTATACATGAAGAACCATATATTTGATAACATATGCAAGCATTCTACCAAATACCTAGCAATTTAACCAAAAAAAGCATTTATTATACTAAACCTAGAACAAACAACATTCAAGACTCAATCTTTCATTGCTAACTTGGGACAAATATGAGAACAAATAACATTAACATACTCATCGAGCAAGATTAACATCACATTATACAACAAGAAGTTCTTATTCCATGTTCTTGGATTTTCATGTCAAAGAGCTAAGAAATTTTGCACATCTCTAACCTCCTAACACTTAATCATACAAACATTTCATATTCTCAAACAACTCATAGCATAAATGAAGTGAACAACAACAACATTAATGGCACAATAAATACATCACAACCAATGCTCATGAAAGAGTAAAAATAGAGTCTTGCTACATGGGTTTGGAAGCTTCAAACAAATACTCCCAAGTGATAAGTTTAGCTAATACAAATCATGCTAACATTCATGGACAAATTCATACATAAATAAAGAGAGAAAAGAATAAGAGAAATGAAGAACTAGGGATTTTGGAAGAGTATTTTCGGCCAAGCAAAAGTTAGAATGAAGATAAGGTAAAGGGGTATTTATAGTACAAAAGTAGGTGAGAAAATAGTCAAAAGTAGTTCTGGGCGCGCGGCCGCATGCTGGCCATACGAGGCGCACGTGATGCTAGACGACCCGAGAAGAGCTGGCGTGGAGGCCGTGTGACGTCGAATTCTTCGTCATGTTTACTTTTGTAGCGATTAGAGAAGTTAACGAGCGTTGAACGTTCTTGGCTAAT
>JAUOBV010007699.1:0-15034 GCA_032360425.1 Rubia occidens
AATATGTAGTCAAAGTTTTCTTAGTTTGACTGAATCTTAGATTCTGTGCAATTTAGTCCGGGACGGAGGGAGTACTAATTTCCATTGATGAAGAAGCAACACATTCCGCATCCATGGCCCTCTTTTTTACTTTTAGCGGATCTCCCCGGCATGACTTTCATCCTCAGCCTTTTGGTTTCTAAATCCACTTTGAGTTTCTTGAGGTCAATCCACTTCTTTTCGTTGAATTTTCAAGGCAATAGACGATCAATGGGTATGATTCCATGGTCTTGGATCAATCTAATGATAATAAAACCGTGGAGAACTCCTTCTTCATTGCTCCCGATCACTTTGTTCATGTAGGAGAATATGGTGAACCCCTGATTGGAATGTTTCTTTTCCATTAAGTAATAGAAAGTCATAAGGATTCCAATTGTAGGTTCATAAGCATGCTCTCTATTAGAAAGAACATTCATACACACCCACTCGAAAACCTACCTTTGCTCAATGCTCAACATAGAAAATTCATATTTTAAAGTTTGGCCAGACCTATCTCCTAGCAATATAAAATATGTATGCCCTATCTCTATGGGATAAAGGGGTTGAGAATTAGTTTTACTAAGATAGGATAATTGGTGATATATCTCATAATAACCGTCGAGGACGTTGGGAAGTAAAATATAAGGCTCAGTCCAGGGACACTCTAAAATAACATTATCGTAAATATACTAACATAGTCTGTTATTTCATTAACCCTATTAACAGTAGAGCTCTCTAGTTGCTTCCCATAATTAGCATATAATTGAACTACTTTATCGCGGTGGATTGGACAATCCATTTTTATTAGGTTGTGTAAATAAGAAGGGAGTTGTCTAATGTGTAATCAAAACTTAAATTAGAGTAAGAGTCGAGTTTCACCACCATTGTTGCTGTGTATTCACGGTCTAGCATGTCTACATAGTGCTTCTATGCTCTTTTGTTATAACATGCAGTTTGTGGGGATTCTCGTGACCACGATGTGTTCTTGTTATCTGATTGCGAACATGGGACCTTTCTTCTTCATTCACCTTTTGTTCCAATGGAGGATTGGGAAGTGTTGCATAAGAAGACTTGGATGTCGAAGCCTTCTTCGATTCTGATGCACCCTGGGAATGACCCATGGTAGATAGTGGAAAATTTTGAAGATTGAACTTGGTTCAGACAAAGTACAATGGGTGTTTGATGGGGAATTTCAAAGTATGTAAGGAGTTTGAAATAGTTGAGGAAGAACATTATTCTTCCGAGAACTTGTTCAAAATCGCAATTGGGCCCACTTGTGTATAAAGTACCTACCGAACATATTTCTGATATCGGAAAATGCTTGAACTCTTATAATTATTTTAAAAATATTATCTTGGAGGTTGTGGTGTTTCGGGAAAGCCTTTATATACTAGAATACAAACTCTAAAAAATATGGGAAACTACTGGCCTTAATTCTGAGTTTAAAAGTGTCTTCGAGTATAAAGACCATAAGGTCCCCAGGCTCATTAACTCCACACGTCGCATCCTTTTCATCCCTACCATTCTATCGATGAAATACCTAGCTACCAAAAACAATCATCATACTCTGTTCTCCGACGTTGTAGAGGCTGATTCATGTAGAATCGGTGGCGCTCCGGCGAGTTCGACTTTGTGGCAGCGCTTAGTCTTCCTTCACAAAACCCAGTCTAAAAAAATTGACCCTTTTTCGCGCACTACCTGACATCCGACCTGATTCTTTGTTTGGCGGTGTTGCAGTGTTCGATTTCGGTGGTGTAGGTGGCATTTCAACGAGTTAGACGGGATGATGGTGGTCGATTCACGATATGGGGTTGACGGTGTAGGTGGCATTTTGACGAGTTAGAGGGGATGACGGTGGTTGATTCACGACAAGAGCTTAACGGTGTAGGTTGTGTTGTCGCGTTCGATTCACGGCAAGGGCTTGACGGCGTAGGTGGTGTTTCGATGATTTCGACGGGACATCGATGGTCGATTCACAACAAGGAATTGACGCTATAGGTGGCGTTGCAGTGGTTGATTCACGATAATGGCTTGGCGGACGACGCTTGAAGAATGATGGGGAGAGAAAATGCGGGGGCAGAATGGTGGGGAGCCAAAATGCGGCGGTGGTGATAGAATGTAAAACCCACAAATAATTGTGGCTGTGTGTATTCATATATATAGTGTATACAAGGGATATACAAGACAAAATCAAATATGAAAAATGATATATACAAAACCAATTAGAACATATCTGATTCTAATTGATCTACAATTCTATTAGGTGGAATGGTGTATTCTAGGAAATAAGGAAAATTAACAAAACTTTGAACACAATAATACTAAAAACCAAAGTTCTGGTGGGCCCCACAGACAACAAAGGGTAAAATTATCAATTTAAATTCAGATTTAAAATAAATGGTATTTTGGACATTTTACATACAGTCAACTTTTACATATAGTCAATGCCGAAAAATGAAAGTGAATGTCGAAAATGGGGTCTGAGGGTTATATTGGCACATACATTAACTAGTTAGGGTTATTTTTGCACTAAAAAATTATATAAGGGTTATATTGATAGTTAGTTAAGTAGGCATGGTTATAAACATACTTTGGAGTTATTCTAGACACATGTTTGTTGTAATTTAGTAATCCAGAACTGATACGAAGAAGTGAATAAATCAAAGGATTTATCATAATACTGAAGAATTGACATGAAGATGAGGAGCGGGAAACCTTTTGTTAATATCAAAGTGAAGACCCAAGACAAATAAGGCCATGATCAATGGTACAGATCGCTAGTGGTCTTTTACCAATTAAATATATTACTTCTCTCAATTTCTCTCTTCCACATTATTCTAAGCGGCCACCATTTTTTTCTCCACAGTGGCAAGAGACCACTTTCTACTATTCATGGACCTCACTTAATTTTCTCTATTATACTAATTAATTTTACCATTAACATTTAATTTAAATAAATTTATCCACCCAAAATAATTTGAATGTGAAATTTAATAATACATTATAATACTCTCTCCATCTCAGCTCTATTTGCACTTCTACATTTTTTGGCACTATTCTCTATTGAAGTTTGACCGCATATTTGAATGGATATATCAACAATAATATTATCATATGTGATATTGTACAATTCATCGTAACAAATAGTTTTTAAATATCAACTTTTTATTCGTCGTATTCGTAGGTAAACTTATTAACGGTCAAACATGTTTCTTGAACAGCGTGATAATGATTACAGTGCAAATAGAGTTGGGACAGAAGTATTTAAAAATGATTTTTTTTCAAAAATGATTAAATAATTCATTTTTTCGTTCATGTATATATCGTTCTTCATTGTAAAAAAATTAAAATTACTTTCATTTTTAAGAAATTAGTTTTAAAAATAAATATTAATAAATAATAAGAGAAATTCATTTTTTTTAAATTATTAAAGAAACACTACATAAAAAACCAATTATAACAACTAAAAAATTACATAAAATACTTAAATAATAAAATATTAATTTATTCCGACCAATTATTACAATTTCAAAATTGAAATATTGATCTAGTCTGAACAATTATTACAAATAGTAAACCAAAATATTGATCTAATCTGATTAATTATTAATAACAGAAAACAAGGGTTGACAAGAGAGGACAAAAAGTGAGCCAAATGTGGTATCTTGGGTGGTCTCTTAGGGCATGGGCAATGGTGGTTTCTTAATTTTAAAAAATCGCTCTAGAAATCGAAAACACTCACAGTGATGATTTTTAGATCGATTTTTAATTAAAAAATCGATCTCTAGTTTCTTAGCAAGGAACCGGTCAAGAAATCGATTCCATGACCATTGGCTGACACACGCACGTTCAGAAGCCATCCGCCCGCATTTGTTGACTGATGCAATCCCATTTTTTTACCGATGCAATCCCATTTTTGACTGATGAAATCCCTTTTTTGATAATTTTTTTTTCAATCTGCTAATTAAGTCTTTGCTAACTACTTAATTTTTTAAAACTTAAAATTCGTTGTTAACTTAAAAATATTTTAATATTAGGACAAACCGAAATTAATAATTTTGAAAATAATGAAAATTAATAGGTAGAATTATAATTTAATATTAAATTTCACATTCAACTTATTTTGGGTGAAAAAATCTAATTAAATTAAAAGTTAATGGTGAAATTAATGAGTAGGATAGAGAGAATCAAATGGGGTTCATGAATAGTATAAAGTGGTTGCTTACCATTGTGGAGGAGAATATGAGTGGTTTCTTGAGTGGTTTCTTAAAGTTAGGTGGAAGAGAGAGAATGAGAAAAATAATATATTTAATTGGTAAGAAACCGGTAGTGGTTTCTACCATTGAACATGGCCTAAGAACGTTGAATCCGTCATCAAATTGAGCCATACTTAGGCGCCAATCTACAATTGACGAAACCATAATGTCACCAATCTCTCACGCGAACAAGCAGAAACTTCGTCGTACGATCTAATGTTGGCACTCCAGAGGGCGAACTTGCCACTGTGAAAGAAAACAATGACAGGAAGAGAAGAATACCTTGGCATTGTAGTGAAGAGATAAAACCAAAGGTTGCGAGCAGGGTCTGTGGTGAAGTGATGGAGGAGACACCATTGACAAGGATGGGGGTGGGTAGCTTCGAATACCGAGAAGGATCCGAATTCGAAAATGGGTTGACTATGGACCCAAACAAGATCCGCGAGTTTTCAGTAAAAATTACAGATGAGGGAAATTACGGAAAATCTCAGCCGTTCACTGTATTATTTTAAGGGCTAGGATTTGTTCTCACGTAAGTGGGTGTTCTCACCTGATCCTAATTCTATGTATGTGTATATATGTATGAATTTTATAAAATGATTTCAAATTCAACATTTCCATTCAATTCCATTTTAGAAATATACCAAAAAATAATTTATTATAATAATTTCTATTTAGTTTCATATATATAGTATATATTTAAGGCTTTTCGTGAAAGGCTGGCTTTCCATCAGTTATGAAACAACTTGTTTACTAAGATTTTTGGGATGATATCTTAGAGGGATGATTACTAGGTTGGCTTTACGCTCCAACAATCTGTACTTTCCGCTTTAGTTTTCATCATTTTTGTTGTCGAGTTTTTTCATATTTGCACCTGTATATTCCTCATAACTTTGCGCCATGAGAATTTTAACTTGTGTTTCTTGGGATATAGATCTTAGTACAAGGGTTATCGGTGTCTTGATACTACTACAAAAAAAGAGTATATTACACGGCATAGTCATTTTGATGATTTCTTCTTCCCTGTTTCTCGCCTCGAAATTGTATCTGCTCCTACCTTCCTTGATGTGTTGGCTTTCTTGGAGCCTATTCCAGTACCCTCGAAAGTGTTTGAGCCATATTCTTTAGTTTTTCCGCCCATTGTCCACGACGATGATATTATCATCCCCTTGAAAGTGACCACCCCTTCTTCCATAGTGGATCCTTGTTACTACCCCCTCAAAAACGCATCATATGCACAATCTCAAACAGCTCACACCAGCTCCGGCTGCCCACACGTCGTCCACGACTAATGACACACCTGACTCTCTGGTTCTGCTATCCCCTCTGGCGCTGTCATCTTCTTTGGCATAGCAGCCACCACCGGCTGATTTTGCTCGGCATGGTTGCAGCCACACTGTCATCTAAGCCTGCATCTTAGCTTCCTATAACTACTTGCCCAAGAACGGGCAGCTCGAGTGCAAGAATTTTTCTAATCATGTTACCTCTTAGCTTTTCATTGATTTGTTTGTTCGTAATGAGCCTCACAACTATCGTTCAACTTTCAAGATCCTCATTGGGTTGCCTCTATGGATTCTAAAATGGCTGATCTTCACACTCAGTAGACTTTGGAGTTGGTACTGCGTCCTTCGCACATACATGTGGTTGGCTCAAAATGGACGTTTCGGTTGAAATGTAAGGCTAATGGTTGATTGATCATCACAAAGTAAATCATTTTGCTCAAGAATTTTTGCTACTTCCAGGTTTTGTTGATGATCACACCTTCAATCTTGTGGTTAAGGCTTTTATGCTACGCACTAGCTTGTCTCTTATTCTTATTTTTAAGCGGACATTGCATGAACTAGAGTGAAAAATGCTTTATGAAAATGGCATTCTTGACTTATCGATGTACATAGAGAAGCCTTTCGGACACAAGGATCTTATGCGTTCTAATTGTATTTTTCTACTGTGTAAGCTTATATATGATTTGAAACAGACTTGTCGTACCTGGTTTCAATGCTTCAGCTCCTTTCTTGTTAGCATAGGTTTCACTTGCAACTCATCCAATACTTCATTATTTGTGTTTTTGAAAGTTGCCTCATTGCTTTATCTTTTAGTTTATGTTGATAAATTATCATTACAGGAAATGATGGTGCTCTCGTTAGAAATTTTATTGATCGTATAAATTAGGAGTTTTTTATCACGGATCTTGGCACATTACATAATTTTTGCATTTGGAGGTTGTTTCTACTTCAGAGGACTTATTCCTTGGTCAAGCAAGATATGCCAAGGATATATTGATTCGTGCTAGTATGACCGATGTTGTTTATGTTATAACCCATTTATTGGCGTATTCTCAACTCCTTATTTCTCCCAGCAAGTTGTTTGATAATCCCAAGCTTTATCGTAGATTGGTTGGCACACTTCAATACTTGGCGGTTACTCGTCTTGATTTAAATGGTCAGTTAGTTTATGCAGGCACCACTGACGAACATTTCAAGGCTATCACTTAAGTTTTGCGGTATGCAACGGCTGTACTAAGGTACTCTGATGCTGACTAGGCTCACTATTGGAAACTCATAGATCCACTTATAATTATGCCATTTTTCTGAGCGGTAATCTAGTTTCATTGAATGCTAAGATATAGCCTATGGTGTCTCATTTTAGCTCATAATCAGAATATCGTGTTATGGTCAATACTGCGGTGAAAATGGTTTGGATGATGAATCTCCTTAGGGATCTGCCTGTGATGACACATGCACCTCCTATATTATTGCGGGATAATGATAGTGCTCTCTTTCTTACTAAGAATCATGTTTCGCATTAGAGACCCAATCATATTTATACTGAATGTCATTTTTTATGTGAGATGGTGGTTTCTGGTAAGTTTAAGGCATTTCATGTTTCTCCCGACCTTCATCTTGTGGATATCTTTATAAAGAGTCTATCTTGTCCTTTGTTTGAATTTCTGTGTTTCAAACTCTGCGTTGCTGGTAATCCTACGCTTCATTGGGGGGGAGGAGAGAACCGGGAGAGGTGGGGGTGGTGTAATAGTGTTAAATAAGGAATTGAAAAAGGATAAGGAATGAATAATTTTCCTTATTGATTTGTAATAATTAATTCCATGTGTAAGTTTTTCCTTTGTACTCAAATATAACTATCAATACACACAACGTCAATAATTGTGAGTTTTACATTCTATCAAACGTTATATAGTTGTTGAAAGTTAAAACCAACTTAAAATTATTAAATAATGACCCGGAGGGGGGGAAATCCAAAGCTTTCATTTGCTAAAAACAAATTTTTTTACTTTGGATTTTTTACCATTTTAGTCCTTAAGTTAAATTTTGATTCCTACAAAATAAAAACGGGTTAAAATAAATTTATTAAGTTGCACAAAGTTTTAAGCCCATAATTGCACAATATTTACTGAAATTTCACACCACATATAATTTGTAGACTGTTCTAACCGTATCTTAGTCAAATTAAATTTTAATTCCCACAAAATTAATACTAGATTAAAAAATGTTATGAACTTTGCACTATGCTTGCATGAAATTTTAAGCATGTAATTTTGTGGCTAAGATGTTATGCACAAAATGTTATGCACAAATGGCTAAGATGTAAGAAATGATCGAGGTGCGGAACAATGGTTAAGCTATTGCTAAGAAAATAGGCCTATGCTTTTATTTTGCATTTCGACAAAAAAAAGTGCAAATGATTTCGGTGGCCCCTTAACTATCAGCGTGGTCCACCTTTGGCCGCTTATCCTTTTTTCCAAACATTTTTGGCCCCCTTAACTTACAAAAATGTTCAGTTGTGACCACTCCATCAGCTCAAACCGTTAACTCTAGCCAAAACACTAGATTTGAGGGGTAAAAATGTCATTTCTCATATTTTCTATCCTTTTCAATTTTCCTATATTTCTTCTTTGTTTTTTTTCTTTTTCCCCTTTTTCCTTTCCCCTTCCCCGATACCGCCACTAACCTCCTCTCCCCGACGCCACCATCATCGCCTTCACCTACACCACCGTCCTCGCCTTCACACACCCTCCCTTTTCCCAAATTATGCCATGCGGATTTTAGGTTCCTGGTGAATTCGCCTTGGATCTCCAGCGAATTAGTCGTGCCAGGCTGAGTTGGGTTGACCCGCTGAGTTTTCAAGCGGGGCTGAATTTAGGGTTGGCGGTTTCAGATGGCGGTGGAAACATGGGTGGTGGGTTTCAGGTGGCGAAATATTGTGGGGTTTAGGTTGTGGATTTCATGGGTGGAGGGCGGCGGGTTTCAGAGGGTGATGGCGGCAAGTTTCATAGTGGAGAGTTTGAGGGATGGCGCGGAAGAAGGTGGCGTAGGGAAGGTGGCAAGGGCGGAGGAATTAAGGTTTTTGGAGGAGGGCTGAAGATGAGAAGGAGGGGGGACTGCCCTGAAGGCGGAGGGAGCGGTGCTGAAAGTGCGGCAGCGGCGGCGGCTCTGAAGGTGAGGAGGCTGAGGGGAAAGTTAAAATACATAAGGGGCTGGATGGTAATTAAATTAAAATAAGGTAGGGGTGAGTTGTAATTAAACAAAAAGAGGGACTGGTTGCTATTAAAAAAAGAAGCAAGGGTTAAGTTTGAAAAGGTGAAAAGTCAATTTTACCCTCAACTAACGGAGGAAACTTTAAAGTTAACAAACTGATCTAACGGAAGGGTCGCGGGTAAGCTGTTTAGTAAAATGAGTAGCCAAAAGTGTCCACAAAAAAATAAGGGACCAAAGGTGGATGATAGTGATAGTTGAAGGGCCACCAAATTCATTTGCTCTTTCTAAAATTTTAAGCTTTACATATGAATTAATAGTTATTCATATCATTTTACATTAAATTATTTTAAATATATTTTTTAAAGTAAAATTTATAAGAACTAATGAGACACATAAGACTTCAGAAGATGATGAACAATAACAATTATGGACCGAAAAATATTTTATAACCCTCGAAAATTAACTACGGGTAATTTAGTCGAGGAACTAAATGATTAAGAAGTTAAGAGGGAAGAAAATGACTCGTACCTTTCCTAAAGCGAGTGTCCAAATGCTCAACCTGATGCTGATAGTGCATGGTTGGATGGTGATCTGGATGGTTTACCAGCACCGATCACCGGTGAGGAAAAATATTCAACGTGTTTTGCTTCAGAATGCGTTTGGCGTCTAAAATTGAGTTCAATAACATATGAGGGGAAAAACCAATAAATTCCAATAATTTTATTATTTGGTGAAATAAGATGTTTTAATTTATTTTTAAATATTTTCAAAAATGTCACTCTTTACAAAATATACATGACTCAAAATTTCTCAATTAGTTCTGCTACCCCTTTCATATGTAAAATCGTGATTTCGGCCCCTAATATAATCATTGCACGCTTCTTATATTTTTATAAAATTAAAAATTTCAAATTTCAACGTTGGAGAAAAAGGGAGTAAAAAGAGATTAAATTAATTACCCCAAACTCATTTTGGTTAGGGGGTCCGTTAATAACCGCAAACTCATCCTTGATGAGGTTAATTTTTTAAAGAAAAACTGTGAGAAGAGAGAGATAAATATAACCTGGAAATAGCATTCTGGTATGCGATGATATGCATGACCCCATTTTGCACACACAAGTTCAGCTCACTTTTTATATTTTACTATGTATATTCTCACAATATCCTATCCTCGATATGAGTTTTATGTGTAAGTACAATTTTTTTCTAAAGAATTCTATTTTTGTAATTGAGAATTGCAACATATGCTAAAAATATTGATACAAAATATCCTAAATGAAGAATTAGGTAGTGTGGGTGGGTTTGGACGAGCATATGCCAGCGTGTTTATTTGATTAATAGTCTCATTATTAATTTTATAATTTGTTCTATGGGCATTTTAGAATGATTTGCACCCCTCCCCCAGGTTTGCATATATAGTATGGAATGTAAACAAGCAACACACTCTGTATATTCTCACAAATTATAAATCGAGTAGAAATCATCAAAGTTTATAGGTTTTGATTCACGAACAATGCATCAAAAGAGAATATATATTTTTCAATGTAATCAAACTCACCTACCTCAAAAACATCTCACTAGAAAACTTTCCTCTACCTACTCACTAGAAAACCCTAAAGTCATCCGTTTTGTGGAAAGGGGGCTGCTGCCGCCAGAAATTTTCGTCTCAGGTGGATCCCTCCCTTCCTAGTCCCACCCCCAACACCCCTACCCCCCCGTTACCCAGCAATACCCGGACAGATCCAGCGAAGGAGGACCAAGAAACGATGGAAGCGCCAGTTTTTTAAACGCCGTCGAAGACTTAACGAAGGGAAGGGTCAATTTTTGAAGAGGCGTGGAAGGGTCAATGCTGGCCGACAAGCTTTCGACACGGAAATGCCGG
The DNA here is from genome assembly GCA_032360425.1 of Rubia occidens. Taxonomy (NCBI): domain Eukaryota; kingdom Viridiplantae; phylum Streptophyta; class Magnoliopsida; order Gentianales; family Rubiaceae; genus Rubia; species Rubia occidens. The sequence goes on from JAUOBV010007699.1 coordinate 10,650, forward strand.
TCAAACATAGCAACTTCTACACTTCGGTGGTGTGCCAGGCGCATTGGGGCTCTGGTGCTCCCAGACACGGCGGCGGGTCTCCGGTGGTGTCCAACGCCGACGGGTTATAGGCTCGGCTTCAATAGTTTATTTTCAAGCCGACGGGTTACATATCGGTTTCCTTCAACTCGATGTTTAGTTCTCCAGCTGAGGCAAGCGTCCAACTAGGTAAGTTACTCAAGTCTACTGGAATTTGAGTAGGCCAACTCAGATCCGGTAGTGGCCAACTCGGTTTTAACTCATAATAGGATCACTTTGACTCGGTGAACAGTCATGAGTGAGTCAAATTGTTCAAGTGACTCGGCCCAAGCAATCCATTGGGACAACCAAACGCTGATTTAGTTTCTTTAGGTAGCAAAGTCACGAGGGGTACTTCTCCAATTTTAATTTATTTTTCAACATATTTATTTTGTCTTTTCAGGTGGGAGGTTATTAATTTATTCAGTAATTTGTTCTATTTTTTTTTGTTTTTCCTGTTTATCCTAGTTTTCTCACTTTTTTTCAGATTCTAAATGGGTGATTTTAAGAGGGTTTTTTAATTTAAAGTGTCGAAAGGAATTTTCCCTGTCAATACATATTTTTTAGATAGCCGGAGTCTTTAAAATATGTTTGACTTTAGGTTTGATATCCTTAGAAGAGGTGAGGAGAAATCCAAATCAAAGTTTTAATATTCGAACTTATGGCGATACTACTTTCTAAGGAAGTAGTCAGATTTGTAGACTTTGGTCCATAAAAGGGGTTGAGGCCAATTCTATTGTTAAATCGATTAAGTTGGTCCCTAATACCTTTTGGAGCTAGTTAGTGATTATTCTACGCATTAAAAGTAATTTCAGTACATCCATGGAACATATTTTGGCAATTAAAATGACGGGTCCTTGTCTCCTAAATGAGAGAAATGGCGTTTAAGAGTTAAATGGAGGCGGACATCGATCTTTAGTTGGGGAGATTCATTTAATTTATTTTGATTGCCTGGATGTTTAATTAAAGGTGTTGATGGTCATTTTGTGTGCGTATCTTGCGATACTTCACCGTGTTTGTTCTGATGGTAGGTTTGGGTCGAATTATTGTGGCTACAATAAGGCGATACAGTCAAACCACTTATCCTTCACGTGCCCTTCTCATTGCCACATAGGTTTTCGCTCAAGTATTGTAATATCGATTAGGACTTATGTGTACATCTCTTTATGCCACTGAGACATGAGATTAGATTGTAATTTTAGCTAGCATCTCAGTGTAAATGGGTTAATCCCATATCAAATGTTGTAATGGCACATTGTGGAAATCTGACCTTAATATAAAAGGGTGGGAACCCTATAAACTCTCGTCCTAGCGACGATTTAATTTAAAAAAAGAGAATATATATATTTTTCATTGAAACACACTACGTCCTCATTAAAAAGATTACAGGAAAAACCAATGAGAAAAAAAACTTAAATAAGATTAAAAAAAGAGTGCAGTGTATGTCTCCTAGTCTAACAGAGAGCTTTTCTTTCATGTTACTCTAAGAGGGAGCTTTCCTCCATATTAGTCTTCAGTGCAAGATTTTCATTGGTCATATTTATTACTATTTTATTTTATTAATGAATGAAAAATTAAAATATAATATAATTGACTATTCGTTGATAATTTTTTTAATGAAAAGCCTCTCATACTATTTGTTGATAAGTTATAAAATATTTTACATTTAAATCATATATGTATATATAAAGATAACAAATAGTTTTTATACAAATACTATAAGTTATAAAAAGTATATTAATAAAAATATGAAATATATATTCATAATTAATCAAAAATTATTTAAGAATTTTATTAAAATTATCTTTTTGAAAGAAAATATTTAAAGTATTCCTAGTTAGAAGTAGAATGGAAATAAGTGATCACAATTATTAATAATTTGTTTTATTTATAAATAAAAATATAATTTAATTTACTACTTATTGATAAATAATAAAATATTTATATGTATACAAAAATGATGTATACATCTATTTATAAATATGGAATTCTTCATTTATAATTTTATCTCATATAAATTCATCAAAATGAAAAGGAATGTAACTTATGATTACAATATTTATTTTTGAACTATTGATTGAACAGGCAGAATAAAATTTTGCCCAGGGTGTATTAAGCAATTACTCTAAATTTCAATTGGCATTCTTTTTCAAAAAATAAGTTGAAAAAGTTGAGAACTTTTATTCACTACTAAAATTAGAGTTATCGTAAAACTTTCTTTGCAACACTTATTTAAAATATCAAAATAACTTATAAAGTATTACTTAATAACTTATAAATATCAAAATAAATTATAAAGTATTACTTATAAAGTATTACTTAAGATGGTCTTTCCATAAGTCATGGAAAGACCAACGTTTAAAGTGTAAATTAGAAGAAATTAAGATAAAATTTTTGGGTTGCATGAATCGGGTTATGAACTTTATAACTACTACATATTGTATAATAAAATTTTAATATTGCAACTAAGACCTTTTACCTTTTATATTTTTAATTAAACCCTGTCTTTCTATAAACTTATAGAAAAACCGTCTTTCCCAACACTTTGCCTTAGAAAAAAGACATAATTTTGAACATGAACTTTAATTACGTGGCGGATTATGAGTATGAGTCCCTTTTATGGACCGCAAAGGTGGCGGATTATATCCAACGGCTTAGGGGAAGAGTAATTCCTATCCTTTGATATGCAAATAGTACTCCCTCGTTTCAGCTAAATTTAACACATTTTTTAGTCAATTTTCTCAATCCATATTTGACCATAAATTTCATGTAATATATAAGTAGTAATATCATCATTTGAGATATCGTTGTATTTTTCGTAGCATGTATTTTTTAAATATTAAAATTTTACATGATATTAACATATGCAACAAAAGTTATTAATAGTCAGTAAAACTTCCTGCTATCCAAAATGAATCAAATATCTTTTTTTATAGTATAATAAAAAAAATTATACAATTCTTCCAACACCGACTATATCTATCCATACCAAATCTGACAAAACTTTTACAGTTGTGTAGATTCTAGAATTGCTTTAGAAAGTGAGAGTTTTGGTTTCGTTAAAAAATGTGGCATCCAACTGGCTGTAGTTGTTGTACATAACATTTGTCAAAAACGTAGGAGAGTGGTAAATAGAGAAGCAGATTTTAACCAAATCAGATTATCAGGATTGATCAAGATATATACCAAACATTATCCCATCTTTGCAATCATATCATTTTTTGTAGTGCCTTCTCTGTTGCCCCCATTTTTTCTTTTCTGTTTTCAGAAGAAATACTATTACTTGCAAGTCAAAAGCCTGGTGTGGTGTTTTTTTTTAATTTTTTTTAAAACAACCAATCAAATTACATATCAACACCCTAATCTACGACCTAACTATGAAACACCATCATTAAATCTATTGAAATTCAGTAGAGTTCGGAGTGTTCAAACGGTCGGTTTATTGATTAGGCGGTTAATCGATTTCGATTTCTGCCGGTTTATAAAATTTTATAAGGAATTGAATAACCGACCGATAATGTTGTCAGTTTTACCGGTTCGGTTAGTATCGGTTTCAGATGATGGGTCGGTTATTACCGGTTACCATATATATCATTCATTTAGAATTACAAATATAAATTCATATTAATATTGATTAGTTAGACCCACAAAACTTAGAATAAAAGGAAAGAAATTTAGGAATTGGATAATTGCATTGCATAGGACTTGAATAATTTTTGGAATTAATATTAAAATTGTAACCCATCGATGTTTATTAGTTTTGGGCACAATTATAAGCTACATCGACTTTTGTTTGCATAATTACTTGCTTCGGGCATGATTATAATTTAAAGATATACCTACTGATAATATAGAGTTTAAAGAATAAATTAATTTGATTTATGAAATTAAATTTTTCATATTGGGTTTGTGATCAAGGCCCAAAGTTCGATGTATTAATTTTTGGGGTTGAAATTAATTAACGTGTTATAAAATGTCCAACTTGTTATTCGGTTGGACCGATTACAAAATAATAAAATCGATAGAGGAACCGATTAACCGACATAATCGGATAATCGTAATTGATATTAACTGATTAACCAATTAAATGGTAAATCGAATTGAATACCGGTTCAATTTTGGTTGGTTATCGATTTTTAAGTTTTTTTGAACAACCCTAAGTGGAGTATGAAACTCCATCCATTTGAATAGTTAGGGAATCCCTCCTAAGAACACACAAACGTTGCACCACCATCAAACCGCCGCCACCAAAACAGGAACTATCACGATCTCACCATCAACCACTTACAAGTTAGGAAACCACAACGGGGCCACCGACACGGTCGCAT
>JAUOBV010007905.1:0-15027 GCA_032360425.1 Rubia occidens
TTTCCATAATCCAGCATTATTAATCGATATATTATTTATTTTAGTTTAAAATAAAATTTTAATCATTCAATATCAATTACAATTACATACGTATACTAAGGCTCATACATTAATCTAGTCCTTAACTTGCAGCTTCATAGTATGTTTATAACCCAATTAATACCCAAAAATTATTTAAACCCCACATGTTCGTTTCATACACAATCCAGTGTTTAATCTAAATTCTATATTTAACCTAGTTTGCAGTCACTCAGTCAGTTTCATACCCCTCACACTTACAGTACTACACAACTCACAAATTAATATTCCTAACTCATGAAATTACCTAGTTATAACACTAATTTATGAACTCAGTACACACTTTTTTTAACTACACCACTCTCATCTACGTACGTATCCACATCAAGCGCACACAAACACTCTCACGTCATACACAAGTAAATATTACCGACTAATGTGAATTTCAAAATAATGTATATGCAAGCAAATTCCAAGTGGTATTTATCCTTCTGCTTACGTACCTCTCTTAGAAAATTAATTTAAATGAATAGATTAGAATACACATTGAATTCGAAGATTAAAATGACACGGTTTTTCTATTATGATTGGCAACAAATTGCCTAATATCTCACAAATACTGCATTGCATAATACCTAATTGGTCGAACTCCAATACAAAACAATACAAATATAATTACATATGCACAATATGTTAGGCACCATATTTTAACTAGTACCTCTAACTCACAATATCATATTAATTAGCACTATATTATAACTCACAAATCTGCCAATACTCGAACTAGATTCATAGTAATAAACTACTAATAAGATGGATTGCAAAATTTATGTATTTATTATTAAAAGGCTAGAGGCCAGTTATATTCGGTCGAATTATAACTATATTTTAATCATGTAATTTAGTATGTCTATATGTAAGTAAATATTTCGTAAACACTCATATATAACAAAACTCTCTATAATTAAGTCTCGCCCATAGTACAACTCTAAGTATACCCAAGAAACCAACTCAACCGTAAGGTCCATCACTCTCATACATATAAACTTTCTAACCATCACAATCAATTAAATCTAATCCTCCTGGATAAAAATAATTATCAATCCTAGTTTCTTTAATTCGATTTCTTCATGTATAAAAACAAAAATAAAAGAGGAATGAAATATAGTACAATATAGATAACAATGAGTCGATGTACCTTCATGATATTCTATTTGCATGAACACTTACCCTCTTTGTTACCCGTCAACTCATACTATCCATTCAAACTCCACCGCAAACCCACCCTGAATCCAACTCAAATTTGGTGTCTATGTTGGGAGGGAGAGAAAATAATATGGGTGAATAGATAGTGAGGTGGTGTCTAGGTTCTCTCAATAGAGATGACACATAAAAGGTTTAACTAAATTTTACTCCTGAAAAAATGGCAATCACTCTATCTCGGTTCCACTATATAGGGAGGATAGCAATTCAGATACGGTTTTATAGGGATACCATATTTATTGTATCTCCAGTAACCAATCACAGTACTTAAGTAGTTTTGCAAGTTCACTATATAAGGAGATGGGTTAGGAGTTGTAGGAATGAATTTTATTTTAATATAGTATATCTCTATGATACCGGTATCCTGAAGATACAATATATTTTAAAAAAATTGTATATTGTACGTGAACCTCGTACACTGGCACATCCCAGTAATTAAAATATTTTGATATTTTTAAATGGTAAAAATTAATTACCCTCCCTATTATTTAGGCATACTTAAACCAACTAACGCAAGTGCAAATTAGACCAAATCAAGCGTGGAGATAAAGATTAACATTATATCCCCAATCTACCATATAATAATTGTCATAGATGAAAACGATGTGGAAAATATTTCAAATATATTATAATTTAGTATAGGAAAAATTTACCTCACAAATCAATAGTGTTTCTTTGATTCAAATTCCTCTTGAATTTTAATTCCCTTCCATAAGCTAATTTATTTTATTTTAGTTATAATTATTTTAATTTTATTTCAAAGTATTTTAATAATTTTTTTATAAAATGCTCTAAATATTTATGTTTTTAAACAAACCCAATAAATTGTATTTCTTAATAAAGTAACCCTAGCTCCCTATTATATAAAAATAATCAAATTTCTGGGGCGTCACAACTTGGGACGGGGGTTGGTGATTTCACCAATGCCCCTGGCTTTTGCAAGATGACCTTTTAGACTGCAATCACTGGGAAGGCGATGATCCGCCTCCCACGGTATCGTTAATTAAACTTGCGGAGAGGCTTCACAGAGATAAAGATTTGTTATGTTTCTCCCGTTCCTACTACTAAACTACCTATATGGTAGATAGTGGCAAGATCGGGGTCATCCAAAGAGATGCTTGAAAATTAATAGTTAACTATACAAAGCTTCCATCGGCTCATCAATCCGATCATGTTTTAAGAATAGCTAATGTTGCAAAATAGGTTTTGGGGGAGGGGGTTTATCTAACAACTACAAGCATTCAAGAACACAAGAGTAAAAATATATATCGCTAGCTGGGAGGTCGTCGTCGTACCTCTCAAAAATACAATTTATAAGCCCTAATTGCTCTCTAACTACAACTAAGTAGATAGTGGCAAATCGGGGTCGTCCACGAAGAAGAGGGATCTTCCTAAGGGTTCATGCATATAAGGGTGGATACTAGGCTAGATATAGATATACATATATATATATATAAAAGAAAGCATGAAAATGGGAGGGGGGTTTCGGTTAGTTTTTCTAATCTACAAATTGAAAGACAAAACAACTATCAAAGTGAAGTAAATATGCTATCATGGAACAAGCTAGTAAAAAGAGCATAAATCACAAATAAAACAGCATTGGGGGCAATTGATTCCCACTTCCAAACCTCTTATAGGTCATGAACTCATTCACTCATTCATTCACATTAATTTCCTATGGGCAATGTTATCACTCTCATTTTGAACATCAACATTTAATAGTAATTTTCAAAGACGTTCAACGAACATTTACAAACCTCATTAATAATCACTTTAGACGTTCAACGACCATAAATATATTTCATCAATAGCATTATACATGAAGAACCATAGATTTGATAACAACTACAAGCATTCTACTAAATGCCTAACCATTTAACCAAACAAAGAATTCATTAGACTAAACCTAGAACAAACAACATTCAAGATTCAATGCTTAATTGCTACCTAAAGACAAAATAAGATAACAAACCACATTAACATACTCATCTAGCAAGATTAACATCATTTACCCAACAAGAAGTTCTAATGTCATGTTCTTGGATTTCCATGCGACAAGTGAGTAGAAATGTACACTTTCCTAGTACTCTAACACTTAATCATACGAACACTTCATATGCTCAAAAAACCTATAACTAAATGAAGTAAACATAAATATTAATGGCATCATAAATGCTTCAACAATAAATGTTAACGAAAGAGTAAAGTAGAGTCTTACTATATAGGTTTGGAAGCTTCAATCAATTGCTCCCAAGTGGTAATTTTAGGTACAAGAAATCATACTAAATATCCAAAGCAAATCAAACATAAATCAAAGATTAACTAGGTGAAAAACAAGAGAAAACTAGGTTTTTTTATGTTCTACATCGGGAAGAAGAAGATATAAAGAAGAGAGGATAAAGTGTGCTATTTATAGTACAAGAAAAAGGAGAATTAATTCTTGCCACTCGTCCATTGCGACTCGTGACCAGGGTATCGCAACTCGCGGCGGATGCCAAAAACAGCATTTGATTTTCTTTCTTCTTCTTGTATTCTAGCTTCATCTCCACTTCATTTCTCCTATAAATCTTCAAGTCTTCAAAAGATAAACTGCATGGTCTTCAACGGTCTTCGCTTTTCCAGGCTCGGTGTTATTTCCCCGTCACACAAAATTCATTAGAAAAGTTATAAGAGCGTAAAAGTTTCTCTTAGCTCTCCTAAGAGAATTTCAGGGTAACACAAAAGCTCTATATGACAAAAGAGCAAAAAAATAAATCCAAAAAGTCCAAAAATATGCACATAAAATGGACACATCAAACCTCCCCACACTTGAACCTTACTCGTCCTCGAGTAAGAATAAATTCAAGAACACGAAGAGATCCATATATCCAAATCCTAAACTAGTATTCCCCCAAATTGATACCTCACAAAACTCTCAATATCACAAATCCCAAAATTAAGATCAAATGAAAATTCACACAAAACCCCAATTCCTAAATCTAAACAACCATATCACCTTTCAATTCACTAATACCAATAAAAACATCTTCAAGTCTAGATTTTATAATCCCAAAATCCAATGGCATCAAGTGGAGTCAAAACCATGTCAAATGTTCAAATACATACTTCACTTCATACCAATATATCAATCCAAAAATTAAGCATACCAAGAATCAATAATTTCATACCTTACTTCATTTTCCCTCACTAAATTAATCAATCCCAAGAAGTCCAGTGATGTTAGACTACCCGATCCACCCATATGTCAACCGCAACCTTATGACTCCAATGCCAGAAAATGAGTAGAATTGTAACACTTTTTCCCTTTTTTTTCTCTCTTTCTCTCATTTTACCTTGGAGCCCTTTTGGGTTTTCATCCTAGCCACACATCATGTTTCTTTAGCTCACATCTCACCCACACATTTATCCTCTTATTTTTTCCCTAAGCCGCCCTTTTAGGTTTTTAGCCTATCTGGGCCCCCGATGTTAACTAAATTGCTCTATCAGGTTTACAACTCAGCGGGTTTTCTTTTTATTTTTGTTCCTTTTCATTTAATTTTTTTTCCAAAATTTTCATTTTTTCATTTTTCATGCTTTTCCAGTCCAAAATAGCGAAAAGCTGGGCTACTAAAATATGAAATCCAAAAGCATCCCAAAAACATCTAAAATGAAGAACATCCAAAACCAAAAGTATCCAAGAGAAATAAGTCTATCCCAAAAACATCTAAAATGAAGAACATCCAAAACCAAAAGTATCCAAGAGAAATAAGTCTAAAGCTAAATTGCCTCCCCAAACTTAAAACGCTATATTGCCTCAATGTAGACAAAACAGGGTAAAAATAATAAAAATCACAATGGGGATGAAATAGCTAATAAAAGTGCGACTAAATGCAATCACTGCTAGGACAAGGAACCTCCATCTCCGAAGTACTATCGTTATTGGGTCATCCGGTCCTCATTCCTTTGACACCGCTACTTATGTCTTTCTGCTCTGGGATCATGGTCCAAGGGACCACTGAAGTGCGACTGGATGTCATGTACCCTAGAGGAGAACTGATCAATCTCCTCATCCATCTCTATGAAACTCTGTGAGAAAAATAGGGTGCTGTCTAGGATCATGCTCTGCAGTCGGAAGTAGAAATTTGTGGGCAGCTGTGGAAATTAGTTGTGCATGCTGTCATCATGCATCGCCTCGGTGTTAGACAAAGATGGAGACTGTGGTACACCCTATGATGAGTGCTCAGTGAATGGTAGCGCGCCCTCCTCAGTCTGGAATGGCTGTGGCGGGAGGTTCAGAAGCTCCCACTGAAAGTCTGACTGGGACTGCACATTCGCATATATTTCTATGTCTTCCACTGGTGTGTTGAGCTCCAACTTGGTCTACTAGACCTGGGGGAGCCTCATAAAGGTGACATCACCCTTCCAGTACAACCAGTGGTACACCTCAGTAACAATTGTATAGTCGATGAAGTGGTAGTTCTTTATCCTCGCTAAGGAGATAAGTTATGAAGATACCTTTCCCAACTGCTGGAAACCATCTGGGACAATGAAGCGTAAGTTCTCTATCAGCTCCTCGGTCTGGACTGGCTGTGACGGGAGGTTCAGAAGCTCCCACTGAAAGTATGACTAGCACTGCACACCTGTATCTATCTCTATGTATTCCACGGGTGTGTCGGGCTCCAACATGGTCCACTAGGCCTGGGAGAGCCTCAATATGGTGACACCACCTTTCCGACACAATTAGTGGTACACCTCAAGAACAGTTGTATAGTCGATGGGGGTGTATTTCTTCATCCTCGCTAAGGAGATAAGGTATGAATAACCATTTCTTAACTGTTGGAGACCATTTGAGACAATGAGGCATAAATGCTCTACCAGGAGGGTAATCATTCCTTACATGGAAATCTCTCTATTTTTCTTCTTAGGCACACTGACAACCCTCACCATCCACATCTTAGCCCACTTCATGTAGACCTTCCCTTCGCTCGTAAACTGCCAAAAGTAATTGATGTTATCATTGGCCACGTTTGTTAGCTCTGTCTAACAAAGTAACGTGATCTCTAAGAATCGGTGCACAAATCTAAGAGTATGAGGGATGATGATGATGCTCTTATTCCTAGTAACTCTCACCCTCTTGGTGATGGTGTACCAAAACTGGATATTCTCTTGAATATCGTGCTCTGGGGGCCGCGGGTCTAATGTCGCCCTAATTTATGTCATATCTCACCCAAAAGTGGCCTTAATTTGAGATACTGTCATCATCCAGGTGGAAACGAATGTATCTCTCGTATGGCTCTCCATCCCTACACTAGACATACTCACTGTAGAGAGAGACTTCAAAGTATACCGCTTGTAGTTGGGGGCACTCTTACCCATAAACCCCTTTAGTACTCCTTTAGCGAGGAGGCAACAGACAGGCTCTCTCAGCCCGAGAGCATCCAATGCCACCTCATCCACGAAACTGATCTCCTAAATCTTGCAAGTGGCCAAGATATCCCACCTCTCCGCATAAGCTTTAGTGATCAAGGTCAAACCCATGAACTTCTCTGGTGGTGGTGCTGGGGCGGTTCCGGAGGTGGAGGTGGGGCAGAAGGACCTACCCTATGGGAAACTCTTGGTCTCTTATTCAGAGCCATAGCTATAAAAATAGTAAATAATGTCAACCGCACAAGGATATAAGAGATAGGAACATGCAACTTTTTCACAAAAATATGCAACGTATAGTGACAAACATCCAAACACCTTTATAAAAAATCATAGCCACAATGAAGTAGTTAACATACTACGAACAACAAAAGTAACTACAAATATGCTATAATGTGTATATGCCCATATATGTAAACTCCAATGATATTCATTTCTAGATAAATCATGATGCAGTCATGTCCTATTCCATAAAGCTAGATGCAATATAAAACTCTTCCACACATTCATGAATACACTCAACTATTCCACAATTTTATATTACCAAATAGCTCAACATCAAACATGTAATTCTCTATAAGTACAATAATAGGTACGCATCGTTATTTTTAACCAAGTCGACATAGTAAACAATTCAAAACCTAGTTAAACAAGCATAATCCATTTCTAAAATTTTCATACCTAAAATGAAGCTATGGAAATTTCATCAATCAATCCCAAATAATTTACTAATCATAAAGAATATTACACAATGTACCCAATTCTCCCAGACTAAGAAAACTACACAATTATCACAAATTCTCAATCTACATACAACTCACAAAAAAAACATTTGAAAAATGAGGAATCATACCAAATATGAGTGTAGGAGGATGAGAAGAACAATCCCACGAATATTTTTTATCTTCAATCAAATATGGAATTTAAAATTCCCAAAACCTGGGGTTTTAGGAATTTTTTTGAATTCAGGTCGATTTATTGGGAGACTAATTATTAACAAGGAATGGGTGGATAATGGCCGAAATAGTGGATAGGAGGTGTTCTAGGGCGAAGGACGGCGGAATTATGTGAAAGGATTATGAGGAAGAAGTCGGGTTTAACCTTTTTAAGAACCTCTCTGAACATGCTTCGCGACTCGCAATTACTTGGTCTCCACTCAAGACCAAGAAGTCAAAAGGCCATTCAAATTCAACCCAACAGCGTGATGCACGAATGAGAGTTTGCCACTCGCAAATTTTGGGTCTGGGAGTTCACAATTCTCATAAATCCTTCTGATTTGGTTGTGATGTGCTCCGAAAATGTTGCAACTCGCGAGGGCTATCGTGACATGCGACATGATACTCACGAGACGCGAATTATTGGACTAGAATCTCAAAGTTTCATAATTTCTTCTGATTTTGGCACAATGTGCAATGAAAGTGTCGCCACTCGTGACTTTCTGTCGCCACTCGTGACTCTCTATCATGACTCGTGACTCTCTGTCGCGACTCGCGAAAGGTATTTCGCGATTCACTAAATTGGAACCTGTAAGTTCACAATCTATCAAAATGCTACTGATTTAATTTTGACTCGCAATGCCTATGTCGTGAATCATGAAATCTGGACTGGGAAGGAGTAAATTCCCCTGTTCGTTATGACTCGTGACATATATGTCGCGACCCGATACGAGCAGGCCTTCCAAGTACTTAAAAAATTCAAATTTACAAAATCCCCATGCTTTTGTCCCTGTGTTCAAGCCTTCTTTCCTTCATCCATCTAGCATCATGCTATTCAAATTGCTACAAAATGATGGAAAACACACCTGTGTAAAGAACAAGACAAAATAATGAAAACAGCGACAAAATAATGAAAACAGCGACAAAAACTCAAATTGAAACAGCATTAACGGAAGGTCGTGAATGATGATCCGGATGATCAGAACCAAGTTTATTTAATATCTTCGACATGACTTACCTCCCTACTTGGACTCATTCACCACATGGACCGAAAAGATCGGTCCCTTTCCCTCTATCCAAAACAAAACATTTGGGATCTACATCATCCCCTAACAAGACTTTGCGCACATAGCTTAGAGCTTCCCCTGGTCCCCTCATCATTTCCAATAGCTCTTTTTTTCATGGTAACATAAATCGAGTGAGCATTCACTGGCTTTCCCTTGGACACTCTGAAGGTGTCGGATGTTGCTACACTAAGAGGATCTTCCTCAATATTGCTTTCCTTCAAGTTAGTACTAACAATAATTGCAATAGTAGTATCATTCAAAGTATCATCTATGGAAAAATTCAAGGAACTACCATCATTGGGCCCAAATACACAACATCAATAACTTGGCAAAAGTGGTACACACGAAGATGATCAATAGAATTATTAGTGTCCAATTTTATTTTCCTCCCATTTAACTCCATGGTTAGGGTTCCTTTATGCACATCAATTATTTTCCTTGAATTCTTTAAAAATTGCCTACCTAATAAAATAGGTTTTCCATGATTATCACTCTTCATGTCAAGAACATAAAAGGTGGCGGAGAATGTTAAAGAGCACACTTTCACCAACACATCTTTCACAATACCTTTTGGGTACGTGCTAGAGTGATTAGCTAGTTGGATAAAAACCCTAGTTTTATGCAAAATGCCTAGATCTAGACTCTCATACAAAGAATATGGAATCACATTAATGGAAGCACCTAAGTCTGGCATGGCCTTATTAAAACATTTTCCTCATATCTTACAAGGGATTGTTGTAAACATTCCCGGATAATCACATTTAGGAGGCAATTCATCATCAAACACGGCAGTGACATACTCACTCTTTATACCTTTCTTTTTAATCTTCAATTTTTGTTTCTTATTGACAGTACACAATTCTTTGAGAAATTTAGCATACCTAGGAATTTGAAATATAGCATGAATGGAATGTTTACCTCGCATGTATGAAAGACTTCGTAGATGTCCTTGTTGTCTTCTTTTGTTCTACTATCCTTCAAGGCCTCCGTAAATGGTGGTTCTGACACAAAGATAGGGATATCTGCCACTTTGGACTTCTTGTGAGAAGGAGATGAGGTTTTGGTATTTGATCCCAACCTTGGCAAACAAGGTCTCCACCTCAATTTCTTACCCCTCGTTCACTTTCTAATTGGCCAACTCTTCGGCCGTCTTCACAACATTTTCTTCTTTCTCAAGTACCCGCTCAACAAAACCATTGCCTTAGGATCTTTAACTTCCTTTTCACTGGTCAATGAGATGACACTCACATTTTGTCGAGGATTTATCTCCGGTTGGGAAGGAATTTTTTCTTTTTCCCGTGTCTCCATTCGTTTCAAGATGTGATCCATTTGACTCACTTGAGTTTCCAAGTTCTTGATGCTTGACTTTGTCTTCTCTTGGAATTTCTTGTCCTTCTCCACACATAGGCTCAACCTCCCTATGGCTTGCATCACCTCATCTTTTGACAAGCCCTGAATTTCACCTTGATCACAGGGCTTGTCTTGGAGCCTTGGGAAGTTATTTTGTGGGGTCGGTATTGTTTTTGTTGAGGGTGGTATTGTGGTTCCCTCCTTGAGCATTTCCATGTCGGAGATTCAAGTGATCTCGATTACCCAAATTATAAGGCTGGAATTGGTAGCCTTGACTGCCTTGGTACCCTTGGTTTTCTTTATTTCCTTGATATTCTTACCCTCATTGAAAACCCGCGGCCTTCACCTCCTCCACATAATCATCTTGCAATGTCGAACATCCGTTTGCGGGTGCCGCAAAGAACAAATATTGTAAGATTTCACAGCATCAGATTGTATCATCAAGGATTTGACCATAGAAGTGAGGGTCGAGACTTAGTCCTCGAGCTTTCCATTGTGGAAGGAGCACTTGTGTTGTTGGGATTTAGTCTCCTTAAACCGGCCCTTGAACTAAATTTCCTTGACTCTTTGGTTAACTCCTCAAAGAGTTCCACAACTCCCCTCGAAGTTTTGTTCCCAATAGAACCACCACATGATCCCTCACTAGTCTTTGTTCTTCATCAAGAAGACCATTATAGTAGAAGACCAAATCTCCCTCTGAGTAGCCATGGTAAGGACAACTTGAGAGAAACATTTTGAACCTCTCCCAATAGTCATAGAGTGACTCTTCGTGCCACTGGAGGATATTGCTTATGTCCTTCTTCAATGTGGCGGCCTCAGAGGTTGGAAAGTATTTGGAGAGAAATTTCCTCTTCAATTCAATCCAAGAGATAATGCTCCTGGATGGAAGGTAGTGGAGACAATCCCTTGCGGCATCTCGTAATGAAAATGGGAAGGCTTTCAACTTGTAGAGTCTTCATTCACCCTTTCGGGAATCATCCACAAAAAACCTTATGAAATTCGGGGAGATATTTGTTGGGGTCCTTCCCTTGCCTACCAAGAAATGAAGGTAGCTAGTGTATCAATCCGGATTTAAGCTCTAAATGTCCATTAGCCTTAACCGCTGGAAAGGTGATGCACATCGGTTGTTGCTCAAGATTGGAAGCCATAATATTCCTCAATGGCACTTGCCTCAACGGGATACCTCTCCCTTGAATGTGAGGGCGTTGGGGTCTTCCTCCCAGATTCTCATCTACATGTTCCTCTTGATGATCCATTGAAGTAAGGTTCCACAAAATGGTCAGTAGGAGGTGTGTTATTCACACTTTCCAAAGAAAGCCTTGTAGCCCTTTTCAAGTTTAACTCTAACTTGGGGTCAAAGTGTAGGGGTTCTTGTGAAGAGGATCATGTTCAAACCATACAACAAGAACTCAAACAATATGTCTCCAATCCAACCTATGATCAAATAAAAACCAAACAAAAGAAAACTAACACATATTCACAATTAGCACATATTCACACATAATACGGCCAAACACTTAAAAAGAACACCTCTTCCCCAGCAACGGCGCTAAAATCTGAGAGGATATCGTTGTGCCTCTCAAAAATACAGTTTACAAGCTCTAAGTGCTCCCTAATTACAATTAAGTAGATAGTGGCAAATTGGGGTTATCCACGAAGAAAGGGGATCTTCTTAAGGGATCTTCCTAAGTCTTCTCGGCAGTATAGAACTCGGTTTTCAAGGTGAAGGTGGAGTTATGCATGTCTGCAAGGGTTCGAAGATGGCTTTAAAAGGTTTAAAACGTGGTACATTTTAAATTCTAGAAGGTTTTACTCCGTCAAGTTTCGATGCAGTTACATCATTTGAAAATCAGAAGAGGACTAAGGTGATGAAATTCGGTCGTGCTGATAATCCTTCTGATATGTTCACCAAAGTGTTTCCTCATGGAAAATTTCAACTATGTTTGGACTTGCTAAATGTTCTAAGCGTTTAGTCTAGCCCCGAGGGGAATTCAGGGGCAGGGAGAGTCACGATACATCAAGAAAGTTTTGCTATATCTGGTATCATCTGATATCTGCCATCGGTTATCTGTTTCTTGGGAGAGGATTCAAGTCAAGGTGGAGATTGTTAGAACATGACTTGAATCTAAATCCTTTTCTATTTTGGATTTATTATTAGGTAATTCAAATTTTGTTTAGGACTAGGATTAGGATAGGCCTATTCCATTATTGTCTAGGATTTCGTAGTTTGGGAGATCTATGTAAAGTTTCATTTGGTCTGTTTGTAATGTGTGTGAGATTGAAGACATATGTTCTGGTATGAGACACCTCCCTATTGTTGTTGTAAGTAAAATCTGTTTATGTTTTGTGGACGTACCTAAGACATTGTTAGTGAACCACGTAAAATTTGCTATTTTATTCTTTAACTCTTTGTCCGTTGAGTGTACCTGTCATAACAATATTGATATTTAATATATTAATATTTACGACGAGTCATTGTTATTAATAACGGCATTTAATGATTGTAAAGGGATGGTATTGAAATTCAGAAAACTTTTCTAATTGTTTTAACTATGATATTTAATGTCTTAAAAAACTATGATATTTAATAATTTAATTTTGTAAAATAAAAACTTTAATATGTAAATTTTATATATATAGACTTTAGAAAAAGGTAATCTAGTAATTTATGACCATTCAAGGTAATTTTCTAAATGTTTTTTTAAAAACCTGAACATATTCTTAGTTAAGGCTTTACTAACTTTTCTCAATTTCAACACCTTCTAAGTATGTTCATCCATCTGCTCGTCCCAACTCTACTTGCACAAACACTATTCATTTAGTCAAAATTAGCTACTTTAAAAAGTAAAAAATCGATTAATATATAAGATAATCTATTATCATATGAGATCTTGTTAGAAGCATCGTAACATCTATTTTCATAATGTCACATTTTTATTATTTTTAAATATACATAATTAAAAATATTAACGATCAAAAATAATTTTGGTTAATTTACAAAAGTCAACATGTGTAAATAGAGATGAAACAGAGGAAATGGTTATTAGCATCAGTGAATCGTTGTACTTCATTGTCATTAAATATTCATGTTTTTTTAATTTAATATTTTTTTAAAAAATGTAGTGATTTTATCCTTCTAACTTTTAACTTTCTCGTACACTTTCGTACAAAACTTGTAACCAACAAAAATAACAAAACTTGTAACCAACAAAAATAACAAACTTGAGTCCGTCTCCTGCGAGACCGTCTTACCGTAAGACCAAGGACTTACAATAATTTAAGGTAAAAGGAAAATCAAATTCGGGGGTCCTAGGTTAATTATTTTAATTTCGGTGCAAATAAAATATGTGTGAAAAATAGGACTAACCTGCAAATTGCCACAGCCAAATCACTTAGGAATCTTGTACTATTCCTACACAACTACGAAGTCCTAGGTTAATTATTTTAATTTCAGTGCAAATAAAATATGTGCAAAAAATAGGACTAACTTGCAAATTGCCACAGCCAAATCACTTAGGAATCTTGTACTATTCCTACACAACTACGAAGGAGCTACGGGTCAAAAAATTAACTTTGCAAAAAGTGGCTTTATAGTGGGTGAAAAAACCAGTCAGGCCCGGATAGTTATCATCATAAATGCAACCAATTTTATACAGGCTTCTTTCCTTTTTCAGTATCTAGGAGTTACAATTTATAAAGGGAGAAAGAAATCGATATATTTTCAAAATCTGATTGAAAGGATTAATGCCAAGACACTCAACTGGAACAATGGATGGTTGAATATGGCTGGGAGGGTGATACTGATTAAACATGTCCTATATTCAATCCCTCAGCACACATGGTGTATTGTGTCACCCACAGTCCACATACTTGATAAAATGAACCTACAACAAAGAGACATTTGGAATGTGTTGAAAAATTGAGTTAAAGAATTTGAACTGTTACATGGAGATTATTTGGGATAGACTTTCATGGATTTGGTCTGTTCAGGGATTTTCATCATCTAAGTTCAGAATATTATATGTTCATTCTGTGGTGGCTTCCTAGATTTTATGGAAATCAAAAAACCATTACCTCTTCCAGGGGTCGGTTTATGAAATAGATTTCATGCTAAAAGAGATTACTTCTTTATCTGTACAAATACTTGCCTTACACCCATTAGTGAAAGCATTGGACACAGAGGATTTAGGTCTTAGGGGATTAACACATACATGGATAGATAGACCTAAGAAATACTCTCTCTTGTTCTCTGGAATCCACCAGTGCAGGGTTTTACGTTGAACGTGGATGCAGCATTCAAAAGGAACACAAAACCGACTATGGGATACATATTCAGAGATAAGGCTGCTGCTTCTATTCTCATGGGAAGCAATTTCATTGAAGCGGAGGATTCTTTTGAGGCTGAATTCAATGCCATAATCTTGGCCACAAAGGTAGGTATAGAAAAAGGTTATATGCCACTCATTGTTGAAAGTGATTCTTTGCAGGGAATTAGGATCATGAGGCAGGAGGCTAAACCACCATGGAAATTAAAAATCGATGTTATGGAATCTTACTGCTCTTCTCCGATAATCAAACATCACATTTAAACATATCCATAGAGAAGGGAATCAAGTGGCTCACACACTAGCACAGATTCACAACATCCCAGCTCACCACCTACCAACTGAACAATCAGTTTTGAAAGCAATCTAGGGCGAACGGATGAAGCTCTCAAACTTAAGAATGACCTGAGCAAGCTGGACGGGGGAAGAACTCAACCTATGCTCGGGGTTGGAAATCATCCAATTCTGGTCAACTAAATAAATTTTTGTACACCTGGCTTAGATTAAAAGTAACACAGGGGTGGAGCTTGTTATACTATGATCGTGTACACCACAGTTCTTCAGATCTATATTCACTTGAATAACATCACTCTTTTTTCTCTACGAATGTATAACTTCGAGTTTATGTCACCCTAATTCAGGAGGGCTTGGGATCCCAAAAGACCT
>JAUOBV010008008.1:0-15025 GCA_032360425.1 Rubia occidens
ATCGGACTCTCCTTCAGTATAAATACACAGGCCTGGTAAGCCTTTATTCATTCAACACGCGCTTACGATAACGCTTATACTAACTTAAGCATCGGAGTGTCTACCCCCCAGACATCGGGGTATTGTCTTGCAGGCTGGACGCGATTCAAGGGATCACGACGAGAGGCTTCACACCGGTGGAAACATATTCATCAGTAACGGGAAAGTCCGATCACCCGGGACGCGCTAGAGGGATTGGTGCGTTCGTGACACAAATGGAGCCTTTCGGAATTCTCCATTCCTATGAGATGGATAATCCATCAAGAATCTACACGTTGCAAAAGGAAGCCTCCGGGAAAATGATTACATCAGCAGGATATTTTAATTAGAAAGTTAGTGAGCCACACCAGCCTAGTCGTACCTAAAAAACCCGAAGATCTTAACAGCGACTGAGAGCTACCATCTAAAGGTTCTCACCACTCTCCGGGAGACATTGAAATTAACAAAAATGTATTGCAAACAGGCAAAATTGTGGCATTCCCCGACAATGACATATTAACATCAATAAAAAAGGTACGGACAATTCAAAAATAAATGACATATATCGAGATCGTTCCTAACATAATATTGTTTCATTTGTGAAGGGTTCTCAACTATGCGAGCTTCACGTTGAGGTCGGTGAAGATGACACAATGCTACATATAGCCAATAGTATTTTTTATGAATCAATGAGACATCATCACTCCAAACCAATCGGGGCTGGAATTTCAAGGGTATCCGTGGAGAAACTGTTGACGCACAATGCAATGTTGCCTATTCCCGACGGAGATTAAAATAAGGTTGTCCCTGCCCAAGGAATGTGTGACTCGACATCTTGTTTATGTCGATGCCGAGAAGGACGGCCATTTGAAGGTTAGACCTCCAACCACAAAAGCTATAGTACCGATGAGAGAAAATAACAAACCACAAACGACAATAATAACAGTGGAGAGGGGGTCGCCGCCTTTTGTCCATGTATTGCCTGACTGGATCTCGGCACACCAACATAACTCAACATACACTTTTTTCGGCAATGAGTGTTATTTTGGAAGAAGCTGAGACATCATTGCACTGTGGAGTGAGATTTATGTAAGTGTGCCCAAGTCAACCAAACAATCATATCCCTCTTCCTATTGTAAGTGCGAGTTTCATTTTTAATATTAATTTTTTTAAAATGAGATGGCAATACTAATTAATACCTAAAATTGCAAATTATGTGTAAGGTACATGTATTACTTTGCTCACAAAAGGAAGAAGGGTTGGGTAGGCTATTTGTGTCAATTGATGACTCAAGGGATTGGGTGTTTGAACCAAAAGTGAATAGAATACATAAGCAAATGCATAGGCCGAAAGAATTTTTTCCCCTTGCACCATACATTGAAAAGTAATGATTTATATGTTCATACTATTGTGCATAACCATGCCTACCTACATATTACTTATAAAAAAATTGGATGTAGGGATCATTGGAGATTAATTTTCATTGTTCCGGTCGACAAGCGTGTGTATTGGATGGATCAATTGCACTTTGAACCTTCATAAGCATTTATTGATATTTTGGAGAGTGCATTCAAGGAGTCTAATTGTCAAAATGACTTAAAAGTAGTCGAGATCAAGGTCCGAATTACATCAATCGTCTCCTACTAAATGATTTCAATTTAATTTTTACTAACTTATTTCCGTGCACATAATTAGTACAAGAAACAAACAAACACATGGGAGTGTGGGTGCTACGTGATGTTATACGTAGCGGAGTGCATTAAAGATGTCCACTTGGATTACTTAGAGATTGATAAAGTAAGTATGAAGCTGAAGAATTTATTTTCTTATTCAATAATACATTGCTAACCTATTCAAACTAATTTATTACATTGTAATATTCATAGATTTGTCCAAAGGAATGGAAGTCGTATTCACAGGATGACATCAACGTGGCAAGAAATTGTTTGGCAATACATCTAATCAATGTCCACTCCGCAACAATTGGAAGACCGAACGTGGTATTATGAAAATATGAACAATCATTACACATATTTGCGGAATATAATTTGAATATTTTCTATTCCTATATATAGATAGTTGCTTGATTTGCATTGTCTATAGATTCTTGTTGGAAGTACTATCATGTCGTTTAGTGTAATATAGTTATAAATTTCGATTGGTGTTATGTGAGGAATAGAATTTACGTGATTTTTATTCCTACATATAGATAATTGCTAATGTAGAGATGTCTATATATTTTTTATAAACACTAACAATTTATTAGATTTTTTTGAAAGCAGTATTGGTGATTTGAGGCTATTTTAGGTCGGATTTAGCATGCAATCAATTATTTTTTCTATTGGAGCCGGCTCGACTTACGAAGTCGGAAGTCAGGTTTATCTTGCAAGAAACAGAAAGACTGATTTACAATTTTCGAGCTCGGAACAAAATAAGCGAAAAGATTTCTGGCCTCGGAACTAGATGAGCCGACAACTGTTACGAACTTGTAACAAATATTCAGTAAAAAACATATTTTGAAACAAAAAACTAGGTTTCCAACGGATATTGGACCCGGTTTAGTAATCTTAGAATTCCATCCGACACAAGTTCAGGTACAAGACGTTAATGTAGCTTCCAGTTCTGGAAGCTGCAAGGACAACCGACATAATCAATAAGCTTTCGAACTAGGAAGCACTTCAAAGGCGCTTCCTCTTGGGCGAGGAAGGCATAACATAACTGCTTATATAATTCTCTTTAAAGGCGGTTCTAATAACTGTCTTTGATCTTGGATGATCACAGGCACCACCGGGGAAGACACCTATATGTTGCCTATTATGGCCTATTATGGTTCGATAGAAACGCCTTTAATCGCTCATTCTTACACTAGTGTGCTAAAAGAGTTACTGCCAACATAAACACTTAATAAGATTCTATTAGCAAGAGATAAGTTATCGCAAAAGATGCTCAAATTATTATTATTTTTTGGAACATTTAAATAAAAATACACAAAAACTTTTTTATATCGAGTATCCGTTAGTTCTGATTAACCGTTATACATAAATTCTTATTATGTTTCTCATCAGAACAAGAAAATTATAATCGTTTCAACCCACTAGACCATTTGATCTCGTAAATTCCCTAGGAACACTCAAGAAAAACAAATATATGTCGTGTTGCATGATAGTTCTAATGACATGAAGTCTAGCAACACTAACATGTGGTATTTCTTCCTCTTCTTCAAGGCCCGTAAGGGTTTCCTTTTACACTTGTTTTGGAGTAGCCGATTCAAACCTAGATTTCTTTTCACCCGAACAATTATTCAACAATATAAAAATCATAGTAGTATGTAAAATAAGTGATTTTCTTGTCACCTTAACAATGATTCAACAATTGTAAAATAAATTGAAAAAATTATATAACTTACTAGTGTCAAAATAATAGATTATAAACTAATTTGTCAAAAATGTTCTTGGAAGGAGTTACCAATCTTGAACACATTTTCTCTGAAAAATTTGACCGATTTAGATCTCGCTTGATTGCGAATTTCATCGCGATCGTTGGCTATACTCAATTCATCGTACTATGCTCTTTCTTGCTCATTTTCACAATGATTTTGGATTTCACAATGTCCATCTACACGCCCCGTAAATTACTACAATTGTAAAATAAGTGATAGGTACGGGCATGTAGGCACACACCAATGGTGGTTCCCAACCAATTCCTTAATTGAGAGTGTGCGCTTTCAACCCATAATAAGATTTCTCATGGGAATTTTAATTGCTTTTGCATGGGGAATTTTAATCGTTGTGAAAGATGAGCAAGAAAATTTTATGAAAATTATAGTTCATTCGAAAACTATTGCTCATCTTTATGAAAAATTTAATCGTTGGGAAAGATGAGCAACGAACTTTTATGAAATTATTATTCATTAAAATATTATTGCTCATCTTTATTAAAAAAATAATCGTTTCTCATCTTTCACAATGTCCGTCACATGGGAATTTTAATCATTTTAGCCAGGGGAAAATTTCATGAAAATTATTGCTCACCTTTATGAAAATTTTAATCGTTGCTTATCCTTCACAATTCCCCTCACAAACAACTATAGCTAAAGTTGAGGATACTCATCTATAACCCATAGGTACGTTTTTCATCTACACATGTACATCTCTGATGATTTGAATATCATCTATAATTTAGTTTTCAAATTTACAGGGTAACAAGATCTACATTGATAGTTATGTTAGGATCGAATCACATCAAGATCATGAAATTCATGACACAATTCATAGTTGCAGCACCATCCCGTGGTTGGAACCATCACGTATTTTGAGAAATTTTTCAAAAAATGAAATGAAAAGGTAAAGTAAATAATTAACAAAGTATATTCCTATTTCCACTTTTGTTGAAAGTGATGTTTGAAATCTTATTTTTATTTTTTTACCTATTTTTTTTTACTAATAAAACATCTCTTTGCAAAGAACGTTTACATCTAAGAAGAGGAAGATGGATGAGCAACATGTGGTGGATTTAAAAAGCAAAGAAAGAAGGTGGAGTGACATGTGGTGAAATTATTAAGGAATGGTGATGCTGAGGAACACGATACCGATGACGATGAGAAGTAAGATGTCGATGATAATAATAAGGAACAAGATGTTAATAATGAGGAAAAATATGCCGATGATGAAAAATAAGATACCAATAATGATAAACTAGATACCGATGAAATTATGTTTCATTCGATATTGATTGTGGGTCATAGCGTATTATCCAGCATTGACTATTATGTGATTCAAAACTCATAGGGTGATAGGTGGTCTCGTCTCGGTTATGGAAAAGTGGCAAACTGTTTGGTCATTGAAGAAGGGTGGACAATTATTATAACTCTAAGTTATCCTGGGTTGGATTACTGGGGAGAACTGAAAAAAAGAAGTTATGCATCTAAACTCCCTTCAAAAGAATGAAAGTAGCTGATTGCACTTGATATATAATGAAGTAACTATAAATTTACTAGAGTAATATATTTAATTTTAGCAAATTTTGTTGTGTTATGAAGCATTAATTCCTTGATTGCATGAATGCAATTCTTATTTGTGACTTACATGATCTACAATTATACTATTATACTTTATGCCATAACCTTGAATTTGAGCTTATTAAACCTGATTTGCAGATTGTTAAAAGAAAGAAGTCTCATAAAATAAGAATGTCTCTTAGAAAGTGAAGAGTCTCTTATCTAGTGAAGAGTTAGAGGATTTGGATCCGGGTGTTAGATATCCAGGTTGTGTACAAAACTGCTTTGAGTATGAAGGTTCAATGGGTTGTTTCTTGAATAGATATACCCCTCACAAACAATTATAGCTAATGTGAAGGCTACTAATGTCTATAACCCACCGGGTAAGTTTTTCATCTACACATGTACATCTATAGTGATTTATTTTGAATGAACACCTATATTTTAGTTTTCAAATTTACAGGGCACAAGATATACATTGAGAGCTATGTGTGGATCGAATCATATCAAGATCATGAAATTCTTGGCAAAATTCATAGTCATTGGAAACACCATCCCATTGTTGGAACCATCGCGTATTTTGAGAACTCTTTTAAAAAATGGAATGAAAAGATAAAATTAAATAATTAACACAGTATATTCCCATTCCCACTTTTGTTGAAAGTGATGTTTGAATTTTTTATGAATGTTTGACATATCCTACTTTAACTAATATAACATCTATTTGCAAAGAATGTTAAAGTTAAGGAGAGGAAAAAGGAGGAGCAACATGTGGTGAAATTAAAAAGCAGAGAAAGAAGGTGTAGCGATATTTGGTGGAACTATTAAGGAATGATGATGATGAGGAGAAATAAGATGCCGATGATGATGAGTAACAAGATGCCGATGACGATGATGAGTTGTAAGATGTTGATGATGATGAGTGGTAAGATGTTGATGATGATGAGGAGGAACACGATATTAACAATGATAAACTAGATACCGATGAAATCATGTTTCATGCGATATTTATTGCTCATCATGAAGTACTATTTGGAATCGAGTATTATATAATTTTAAACTGTAGGGGTGATAGATGAGCTCGTTTCACTTATGGAAAAATGGCTAAATGTTTGTTCATTGAAGCAGGGTGGCCAATTAATGTAACTCTAAATAATTATGGGTTGGATTACTGGGAAAAAACTGATCAAGGCATGCATTCAGACTCCTTTCACAGAATAAAATTAGTTTTTTGCATCTTTAATTTGATAAGTAATGAAGTAATTTTAAAATAACAAAATTACAAAATTCCAGTTTAAAATTACAAAATTACCCTTGCATTTTTGGGCCAAAACCGCCCAGAAAATGGTTTTGGGACCACTATTTTCACTTTCAAAATGTTAGGTACCATTTATACGCGGTTTTACTCTCGAAGACCAAAACATGGTAAAGGATGGTATTTCGGGGACCAAAAAAACAGATTAGTCATAAATTAATATGTTTAATTTTAGCAAATTTTGTTATGTTATGAAGCATTAATTCCTTGGTTACATGAATGCGAATATTTTTTGACTTACATGATCTACCACTTATTCTATTGTACTTTATGCCATGACCTTGAATTTAAGCTTATTAAACCTGATTTGCAGATTGTTAAAAGAAAGGAGTCTCGTAAAATAAGGAAGTCTCTTAGAAAGTGAGGAGACTTTTAGATAGCGACGAGTTGGAGGATTTGGATCCGGGTGTTCAATATCTAGGTTGTGTATGAAACTGCTTTGAATGCTCAAAGGTTCATGGGCTATTTCCTAAATTGATATACCCCTCACAAACAACTATAGCTTAAGTGAAGGATATGCCTATCTATAACCCACCGGTAAGTTTTTTAATCTACACATGTACATATATAATGATTTATTTTGAATGAATATCTATATTTTAGTATTAAAATTTACATGGTAACAAGATCTAGATTGAGAGCTATATGTGGATCGAATCGCATCAAGATCATGAAATTCATGACAAAATTCATAGGCAGTTGAAGCACCACCCCGATGTTGGAATCATCGAGTATTTGAGAAGTAAATAATTAACACAGTATATTCCTATTCTCAGTTTTGTTGACAGTGATGTTTGAATTTTCAATTTTATGAATGTTTAACCTATCCCATTTTAACCTAATAAAACACCTCTTCACAAAGAACGTTAATAGCTAAGGAGAGGAAGATGAAAGAGCAACATGTGGTGAAATTATTAAGCAAAGGAAGAAAGTTGAGCAACATGTGGTGGAATTATTAAGGAATGGTGATGATGTGGAATAAGATGCTGATTATGATCCTGCGGAGTAAGATGTCAATGATGATGAGGAACAAGATGCTGATAATGTGGAACAAGATACCAACAATGATAAACTAGATAATGATAAAATTATGTTTCATTCAATATTGATTGTGGGTCATGGAGTATTATCTAGCATTGAGTATTATGTGATTCAAAACTCATAAGCTAATAGGTGGGATCATCTCAGTTATAGAAAAGTTGCTACATGTTTGGTCATTGAAGCTGGGTGACCAATTAATGTAACTCTAAATAATCATGGTTAGAATTATAGGGAAGAACAGAACAAAACGATGGGTATCTAAACTTACTTCCCAAGAATGAAATGAATTGTTTGCACCTTTAATTTGATAAATAATGAAGTAACTTTAAATGTAATATTTTTAATTTAAGCAAATTTTGTTGTATTATGAAGCATTAATTCCTTGATTGCATAAATGCGATTCTTTTTGTGTGACTTACATGATCTACAACTCATATTATTGTACTTTATGCAATAATCTTTAGCTTGAGCTTATTAAACACGATTTGCAGATTGTTAAAAGAAGGGAGTCTCATAAAATAAGGAAGTCTTTTAGAAAGTGAATAACGTTTATCATAATCATTGACATCTTACTCCGCAGGATCATAAACGTTATTTACAAAGTGAATAACGTTTACAGAGGATGTGAATCTAGGTTTTGGATATCCAAGTTGTGTACAAAACAGCTTTGAGTATGCAATGATTCACTGGCTATTTCCTGAATTGATATACTCATCACAAACAACTATAGTTAAAGTGGAGGATACTCCTGTCTCTGATCCACCGGTAAGTTTTTCATCAACACATGTATATCTGTAATAATTTATTTCAAATGAACAACTATATTTTAGTTTTCAAATTCACAAGGTCAAGACCACATTGATAGCTATGTGTGGATCGAATCACAATTTTGTCATGAAATTCATGACAAAATTCGTAGTTGGTTGCAACACGATCCCGTGGTTGTAACCATCGCGTATTTTTGAACTCTTTCGAAAAATGGAATGAAAGGTAAAGTAAAAAAAAAATTAAGAAAGATATTCTCATTTCCACTTTTGTTGAAAGTGATGTTTGAATTCTCAATTTTTTGAATGTCCTTTTTTTACTAATATAACATCTCTTTGTAAATAATGTTTATAGATAAGGAGGGGAAGGAGGAGCAGCAGCATGTGGTGGAATTATTAAGCAAAGGAAGAAGGTAGAGCAACATGTGGTGGAAATATTAAGGGATGGTGATGATGATGAGGAACAAGATGTCGTGATCATGATGAGGAGTAAGATATCAATGATGATGATGAGGAACAAGATGTCGCGATCATGATGAGGAGTAAGATATCAATGATGATAATGAGGAACAAGATGTTGATAATGAGAAATAAGATGCCGATGATGATGATGATGAACAAGATACTAACAATGATAAACTGGATACCGATGAAATCATGTTCCATTCAATAATGATTGTGGGTCATGGAGTATTATCTGGTATTGAATATTATGTGATTAAAAAATCATAGGCTAATAGGTGGGCTCGTCTCGGTTATGGAAAAAAGGGCTAAATATTTGGTCATTGAAGCAGAGTGGCTAATTATGTAACTCTAAGTAATCATGGGTTAGTAAAAACTGAACAAAAAAAGTGTGCATCCAGAGACTCTCTTCACACGAATAAAACTAGTTGTTTGCATCCTTATTTTGATAAATAATGAAGTAATTTTAAATGTAATAACTTAATATGTCCAATTTTAGTAAATTTTGTTGTGTTATGAAGCATTAATTCCTTGATTGCATGAATGCAATTTTTTGTGACTTACATGATTTACCACTCATACTATTGCACTTTATGCCATAACCTTGAGTTTGAGCTTATTAAACCTGATTTGTAGATTATTAAAAGGAGTCTCGTTAAAGAAAGAAGTATCTTAGAAAGTGAGACCTTGAGTTTGAACTTATTAAACCTGATTTGTAGATTGTTAAAAGGAGTCTCGTTAAAGAAAGAAGTATCTTAGAAAGTGAGGAGTCTCTTAGATAGCGAAGAGTCAAAGGATTTGAATCCAGGTTGTGTACAAAACTGCTTTGAGTACGCAAAGGTTTATGGGCTATTTCCTGAATTGATATACCCCTCACAAACAACTATACCTAGGGTGGGGATACTCCGGTCTATAACCCACCAGTAAGTTTTTCATCTACAGATGTACATCTATAATGATTTATATCACTTCAAGATCATGAAATTCATCACAAAATTCATAGTCACTTGTAGCATCATCCTGTGGCTGGAACCATCACGTATTTTTAGAACTCTTTCGGGAAAAATGATGACAAGATAAAGTAAATAATTGAGAAATTATATTCGTATCCTCACTTTTGTTGAAAATGATGTTTGAATTATCAATGTTATGAATGTTTGACCTACCTTTTTTACTAATAAAACATCTCTTCGTAAATATCATTTACAAATAAAGAGAGGAAGAAGGAGGAGCAACATGTGGTAGAATTATTAAGCAGAGGAAGAAAGTGGAGCGACATGTGTTGGAATTGTTATGGAATGATTATGATGATGAACAAGATGCCAGTGATGATGAGGAGTAAGATGTCGATGATAATGAGAAGGAACAAAATACCGACAATGATAATCTATTATAGATGAAATCATGTTTCATTCAGTATTGATTTTGGTCATAAAGTATTATCTGGAATCAAGTATTATGTTATTCAAAATCCATGAGGTGATGGGTGGACTCGACTCGGTTATTAAAAAATGGCTAAATATTTGGTTTGAAGCAGAGTGACCAATTAATGTAAATTTAAGTAATCTTGGGTCAGATTACTGGAAAAAACTGAACAAAAAAAGTTATGCATCTTGACTCATTTCACACGAATAAAACTTGTTATGTGCACCTTTAATTTGATAAATAATGAAGTAATTTTTAATGTAATAAATTAATATGTTTAATTTTAGCAAATTTTTTGTGTTATGAAGCATGAATTCCTTGATTGCATGAATAAGATTTATTTTTGTGACTTACATGACCTACAAATCATAAGATTGTACTTTACTCCATAACCATGAGTTTGAGATTATTAAACATGATTTGCAGATTATTAAAGGAAGGGAGTCTCATAAAAGAAGAAAGTCTTTTAGTAGAAAGTGAGGTGTCTCTTAGATAGAAAAAGGTTAGAGGATTTGGATCCGGGTGTTTTAGTAGAAAGTGAGGTGTCTCTTAGATAGAAAAAGGTTAGAGGATTTGGATCCGGGTGTTGGATATTCTGGTTGTGTACGAAACTGCTTTGGGTAAGCAAAGGTTCATGAGCTATTTCCTGAATTGATATGCCCCCACAAACAACTATAGCTAAAGTGGAGGATATTTCTATCTATAACCAACCGGTAAGTTTTTCATCTTCACACGTACATCTATAATGATTTATTTCAAATAAACACCTATATTTTAGTCTTCAAATTTACAAGGTAACAAGATCTACATTGAGAGCTATGTGTAGATCTAATCACATCAAGATCATGAAATTCATGACAAAACTCATAGTCAATTGTAGAACCTTCTCGTGGTTGGGAACCATCACGTATTTTGAGAACTCTTTCAAAAAAATCGAATAAAAAGGTAAAGTAAATAATTAACAAAGTATATTCATATTCACACTTTTGTTGAAAGTGATGTTTGAATTCTCAATTTTATGAATGTTTGACCTCTCCTTTATTTTTTTTACTAATAAATTATCTATTCGCAAAGAATATTTACGGCTACGGAGAGGAAGAAGGAGGAGCAACATGTGAGGAGGAGCAATATGTGGTGGAATTATTAAGCATGGGAAGAAGGTGGATCGACATGTGGTGGATTATTATGGAATAATGGTGATGATGAACATGATGCCGATGATGATGAGGAGGAGTAAGATGTCGATGATGATGATAAGGAACAAGATGCCGATGATGATAAACTAGATACTGATGAAATAATGTTTCATTCGATATTGATTGTGGGTCATGAACTATTATCTAGCATTGAGTATTATGTGATTCAAAACTCATGGGGTGATGGGTGGACTCATCTCGGTTATGGAAAAGTGGCTAAATGTTTGGTCATTATTGATGCATGGTGGCCAATTAATGTAAGTTTAAGTAATCCTGGGTCGGATTACTAGGAAGAAATGAACAAAAAAGGTATGCATCTAGACTCCCTTCACAAGAATGAAACTAGTTTTTTGCACCTTTAATTTGATAAATAATGGAGTAACTTTAATTGTAATAAATTAATATGTTTAATTTTAGCAAATTTTGTAGTGTTATGAAGCATTAATTCCTTGATTGCATGAATGCGATTTTTTTTGTGACTTACAGATCTACAACTCATACTATTGTACTTTATGGCATAACCTTGAGTTTGAGCTTATTACACCTGATTTGCAGATTGTTAAAACAAGGGAGTCTCGTAAAAGAATGATGTCTCTTAGAAAGTGAGGAGTCTATTAGATAGCGAAGAGTCAGAGGATTTGGATCCGGTGTTAGATATCCAGGTTGTGTACGAAACTGCTTTGAGTACACAAAGGTACATGGGTTATTTCTGAAATTGATATGCCCCTCACAAACAAGTGGAGGATATTCTTGTCTATAACCCACCGGTAAGTTTTTCATCTACATGTGTACATCTATAATGATTTATTTCAAATGAATATCTATATTTTAGTTTTCAAATTTACATGGCAATAAGATATACACTGAGAGCTATGTGTGGATCAAATCACATCAAGATCATGAAATTCTTGACAAAAATCATATTCAGTTACAGTATCATCCTTTGGTTGGAGCCATCGCATATTTTGAGAACTCTTTCAAAAAAATAGAAGACTAAATTATTTTTTTGATCCCCAACATAGCATCTTTTATCATCTTTTGGTCACCAAGAGCAAAACCACATTTTTTAGTTCCCCACAAATTTAAAGTGAAAATTTTGGTTTCCAAAAACAGATTCCGGGTGGTTTTCGTGGACCAAAAGATGGTATAAGATGCTATGTTATGGACAAAAAAACAATATAGTTTACCTAAAACCCATTCGAAATCTGGTTTTGGGGACTGAAATTTTCACTTTGAATTTGCGGAGTACTAAAAAAAAGTGATTTTGCTCTCGAAGACCAAAAAATGGTAAAATATGCTATGTTGGGGACCAATTTTTTTTGTCAAAATAGAATGAAAAGGTAAATTAAATAATTAACAAAGTATATTCCTATTCCCAATTTTGTTGAAAGTGATGTTTGAATTCTCAATTTTATGAATGTCTGACCTATCTTTTTTAACTAATAAAACATCTTTTTGCAAAGAACATGTACAACTAAGGAGAGGAAGAAGGAGGAGCAACATGTGTTGGAGTTATTAAGCAAAGAAAGAAAGTGGAGCGATATGTGGTGGAATTATTATGGAATGATGATGAGGAACAAGATGCCGATGAAGATGATGAGGAGTAAGATGTCGATAATAATGATGAGGAATATGATGTTGATAATTAGGAACAAGATGCCGATGATGATGATAAGGAGCAAGATACCGATGAAATCATGTTTCATTCAATATTGATTGTAGGTTATGGAGTATTATATGACATTGATTATTAAGTGCGCTCGATCATGTTTTCTAGAGTAATAGTGGTACCTAGTTTGTCAACATTCGCATGTGGTATCATTTTGCATCAATGGACAGTCATCGCCATCTTTCGTGACCTTACACTCCAGAGCATAATGGTCTTGCTGAGAGGAAGCATCGTCACATCGTCGAAAGAAGTTTTTCTATGCTATTTCATTCAGGACTAGATCATTCATTCTAGGACGATGAATTTTCAACTGCAGCCTACATTATCAATTGGTTGCCTACACCAATTTTATGTTATTAGTCTCCTACCCCTGTTGTTTTTGGCACTACTTCTGATTACTCCAACTTTCATCCTTCTGGTTGTTGAGTATTTCCGTAGTTGCATCCTTATGATCCACATTAGTTGGCGCTTCGAAGTTATCAATATATTTTTTTGGGATACAACTCTTAATTCAATGGTTATCGTTGCCTTGATCTTGCTACGAAAGTAGGAATATATCCTTAATATGTTAATTTTAACAAGCTCTTTTTCCCAAATTCTCGCCCAAATTCAGCGCCTACCCCTCATTCGCTTGATGTTTCGGCCTTCACCGGTATTATCAAAAAGTTTGAGCCCTCCACATCAGCCTCGTTCACAATCTTTGATAATGGTGATTTTCTGCCTGATACCAGAGCTCTACCGACCTCAACAGATCCAGTATACGCTCGTCCTTCTGCGTCTGCACCTTCTTCATCATAATTGAGCACACATATGCCACTCACCGGTGTCCTTGCGTGC
The DNA here is from genome assembly GCA_032360425.1 of Rubia occidens. Lineage (NCBI taxonomy): Eukaryota > Viridiplantae > Streptophyta > Magnoliopsida > Gentianales > Rubiaceae > Rubia > Rubia occidens. The sequence goes on from JAUOBV010008008.1 coordinate 13,724, forward strand.
ATATTTATGGTGCCAAAGTTGTCGCGCTTCACCCTTCAGCGTCCCGACTCTCTAGCGCAAAAAACTAAGACACTTAATTGACAAGAGAAATAAAACCTTAACTCTAATTTTTCTTTTACCCGTGAAGTTAGATACAGCTTCGGGCCAACCTCACCATTATTTTTGTGACCCCAAACAATACACACACATCACCTCCCGCACAGTCGAACAATACGTCTTTGGCTCTGCCTAAAAAATTATATTATATTCTCTACACATTTCATAACTTCATGGTTGGGAGCTTATGATATATACTGGGCTCGTGAAACCCTATCATGAGAATCACTTTGCTGTAACCAGCTCGTTGACCACTTGGAAACAAGCCAAGTTCATTTCGCTGTCAGATAATCGATCCCGGAAAAAATTCAGAAGCACCACTCACCATAACACCCTCCACCACAACACCCTCCACCACAAGAGTGGAGCACATCACGCGAGTCATGATCACACTATCAAGAGTTCTATAAATAAAGATGTAAAATGCCAATCCAAGGGAAGCAACTTTATCACACTACATGCAAAAAACTTATACTAACTAGAGAGTCAGATGCTTCTCCCCGAGGACATCCTCGAGACTTCTTGTAGATGCTCAGAGAATAGGAATCTTCAGGCTGATTCTAAAGTATGGCATTGCTTGGAAGGATCCCCCCTATCAATGGTCTATTAGAAATTTTCTTGAATGAGATTTTGAGCACGATCACATATTCACGTGGCATTCTAGCATTGATGAGATATTTGATTCTTGACAGATTATTTGATTTTCATTCTCTCAGTTGAATATGAGTATGTATGATGTGTATTTTGTTGTTGTATTTGATAAGTGATTGCAAACTTTTTGTATGTCTGAGAAGGAAACTGTCTTTTGTAAGTATGCTTATTGTTTTTTATGTGCAGTGATTTGGAATTATTTTCAAGTTGAAGTTTGCGTAGTTCCATTATCCGAATTGTTAGAATATAACTTGAATCTCAATCCTTTCATGTTTTGGATTTTTCACTGGGTAATTCCAATTTTGTTTAGGAATATGATTAGGCTAGTCTTATTCCATTCTTGTTTAGGATTCTATAGTTTGGAAGATCTATATATACTCTCATCTGGGTCTATTTGTAATGTGTGTGAGATTGAAGACATCTGTTCTGGTATGAGAAATCTCCCTTTCGTGTTTGTTAATAAAATTTGGGGAAAAGTACCAATATAATAACCCTACCTACTTGACATAAGTGCCAATATAACCCTCAGATAATTTTTAGTGCTAAAACAACCCA
>JAUOBV010008110.1:0-15023 GCA_032360425.1 Rubia occidens
GAGATACGTGCATTTGATCAAAAGTAACTTGCAGATTTAAAAGCCGATTCCAATCATAATATAACTTAATGGATTTAAATCCTAAATAAACAGGGAAAAATAATAACAATGATAGATTTAAATTTGACCAACCCAACTGTTATGTAGAAAATATATTTTAATCCCAAAATGCACGAATATCGCACAAACATGGACGCACGCACCAAAAAAAACCAAACTCAAAAGTCAAAACTAAGGGATGTACACTGTGACGGAAGTGTTGGTGGGAGAGTTAGTGAATAGAGGTCATTAATTCATGGTGGGTAGTTGTTCGTTGAGTGAGACTTGGAGGATGCAAGCCTAGTGGGAAGGTAAAGAGGCTAATCGAGATGCCTTGGCATTTTAAAAGGTATTTTTAGATCATTGATCTTAGATTGGGAGGGTGAGTTTCTAGGATAAAAGATATGTTTATTATTTTTGAGGCACTTGCAATCGTGCAAACTAATCACGTAGTTTTGTTTGTATTTTTTACTTAATTTTCTTGGTAGTTTGATTGATACGTGCCTATGATGTTATTGTATTTTTCGATAGTTGTAAAATATACGACTTCTTTAGTGTGGCGGATTGTAATCTTAGTGTTAGGAATATCCTACCTTTATATAAGTCTGGTATCAGGGATCTAAGGTGTGGTGGAGCTATGGGGACTCTTTGGTGTGTAGTTGTGAAATATTATGGGTTTAGGGGTGTGAAGTGAATCGGTTGGTTATTCTGGATGTATCGAATGGTGTAGGTAAGATAGAGAGATTATGTTAGAAGGCAGGTGATTTTCCACTTGTGTCACTGGACTGGTTCTTTTCCAGACGTAAGTGAAGTCGTGGGCGATCTACCTATATCTGCAGTGAGGTGCGGGTGTCTTCATTACTTAACGATTGCGTTGGTGACTTTCCTACTTGTCTCATATCGGTAAACGAAGTAGTTGAAAAATGGTTTCTATGTGTGAAGAGGTGGGAGATAAGTGGAGTTCTTATAAAGCGAAGGCTTCCCTAATGTGAGTGGGTATGTATGTTATGGCTTGGGCCATTGTTCATATGGTCTAGCGTTTAAAATGCTTGTCAGGATTATAAGGTAGTGGGCTCGGGAGTTGATAAGCATGCCATGTGGGTAAGGTTTGTTCATATTCTTTATGTTGAGAATGTAGAATGATACGACATTCTGTTTGCCAAGGATGAATAATCGGTAAGTTATCTTTTTAGAAACGTGTTAATGTGTTTTTTTGAGTGCTTTAAATAACGAGGGGTTATCTTCCCAAAGCTAGATTGTGCCCATAAAAAGCCTGTTAATAGGGTGTTTACGTAGTTGTAGTTCGTGAGTTATTATTTTAGAGATGTAGCTTTAGATATTTTAAGTATTTTAGATATTAATTTTGCGGGGAAGATGGTCTGTGTATTTTATGATTTATCTGGTTTTGTTTGGGATGCCGATACTATCTCTAGTTTGGGTTGGGATTATCACCGGCTATAAAATGGCACATTGTTTGGGTGCGGGTTGGAGGGTTTACTCCGGTTGACGAGGTCGATGGACACGTCTTTGGTAGGGTGGCTTGTGACCTTGATACTTTCCATAAGTATTTGTTGTTACTATCTTGTTTGGTACTTTCTATGTTATTTTATTATGACAATTTTTTTTAATTTTTATGATTTTGGACAGGACAGTAGATAAGATTAGCGAATGTAGAGTTGAGTTGGAATATTATGTGGAAACATCAGCTGGGAGGCTCACTAATATGGGCTCGAGGAGGAACTAGCATGTGTTTTTTGGCAAAAGAGGAAGCATAGTGCAGGCGGTGGGTGTTTTTGGAAGTCTGTTGACTAGGGTATGGGATGGTAGGGTTAGTGTACTGGAAGAGAGACATTGGCACTCACTGGTACCCCATTCATACTGATTGAGGGGATGGTGCCTGGGAGGTCGTCACCGTACCTCTTAAAGATACTATTTTAAAGCCCTTTTGCTTATTAACTACAATTAATTAGCTAGTGGAAAGTCGGGATCGTCCGCAGAGACGGGATATTCTCATGTGTTTGCTCATAAAATGGTAAATACTACGCTAGATATTTAAATACAAATATATATAAAAGCACATAAAAAAGGGGTTTTTGGTTTGGTTTCTTTAAGTTAACAATTTTAAAAGACAAGTTAAACTAACAAAGCATACAATAGCTAAAACGGGATTAAGTACGAATTACAGAGTCTTGGGAGCAATTGACTTATACTTCCAAGCCTTCTATCTATCATTGACATATAATCTATTTAACACATTTACTACTTGTGAAGATAAATCTTCCATTCCTCTTTGATTGTAGTTTACTAGAGTGAATTCAACATCTCTAACTAAACCTCACTAATGACCCCTTTAGTTGTTCAACGCCGAAAGGTATCCCATTAATGGCATTAAGCTCAAAGAATCAACAAGCTTGGTAATAATTATAAGCATTACAACGTGTCTAAGCATTGAACCAATTCATTCATTTACCCAAGATTAGTTAAGAACGTTTAACGCTCATTAACATCTCTCGTTTGCTGCACAAATAAACATGATGAAGAATTCAACATCACCACATTTACCTAGAATTCATAAAATCACCAACAACATTAGAAGCCCTAAATCATACTTTTGGATTTCATATCATAGAGGGGAGAAATTGCTAATTTCTCCAAACCCTAAAACATAATCATACACGTATTTCATATACTCAAACTTCAAATATCATAAATGAATTCAACAACCCAATGAACAATAGCAATGCATTAAATAGCTTATATACAAGTCTCAAGACATGGGCCTGGAGGCCTAATCAATTGCTCCCAAGGTTATATTGATCTACTACTAATCATACTAATTAACAAAAGCAATTCAAAAATTAAATCAAAGTAGAACAAAGATGAAAAGAGGTAAAACCTAGGGTTTTTGCAAGGAAATTTAGGGAGAAAGAGTTGGGGAGTAAGAGAAAAAGTGTTGAGTATTTATAGTACAAAAATTCCAAAAAGCAAGTTCTGGGCAGGTGGCTGTCTCGACTACATCCGTCGCGACTTGCGACGGCCAGAGTATCTAGCCCTTTAATGACTTAACTCTATGGTCTTCATGTAGTATTCTCTTCTTCCTTTCTCCGGGTCTTCAAAAGTCTTCATAGTCTTCAAAATGGAGTCTTCAAGGTCTTCAAATCTTCGATAATTACCTTGTCTCACGGAATTCTTATTATAAGTTACAAAAGAGATAAAGTCCCTCTCAACTCTCATAATATGAATTCAAGGTAAAATAGAGCCTTCAAAGCATAAAAGTCTACCAAAATGAGTACAGAAAGATCCCAAAATCACGATATAAAATGGACATATCAGTATAGTTGAGTGGAATAAGGAGGAATTTAAAGGGGGTACCAGATGTGTATGAAACATGGGAGGATTTCTATGCGATTGTAGCACCATGATTGCTAATGTAGGGCCTAATTGTCCCTGTACATTCCACATCATTTTCTACAACTTTAACCTCAAAAATTTCAAAGTGTAACATACCTGCAACGTCGTTCATCCATCGCATTACATGTCAATATAAATGACATATAATGTGAAGGAAGTTTTCTTCACTAAATATTATGTGCCACATCGTACGCTATTCGGTAAGATTTTTTACTTAATTTTTACACCTTTTACCTCAGTTAATAAAGTAACCAAAGTAAAAGGTGTACTATTTACCTCGATTATTTTTTAACTGAGGTATACAATTTCTTTTACTTAGAAAAAAAATTAACCGGAGTAAAAGAACATTTTACTTTGGTTATTTGACCTAAGCCGAAAAACCAAGTTAAAAGGGGTGAATCAATAGGTTATTTTTCTTGTAGTAGTATTTCATTTTTCATATAATCGACCCTAAAGCATTAGTAATTGCACATGGATCTTGTTATATTCGTTCACATGCGTATGTGAACGGCGTTTGCAACAGTTTAATCGCCAATAAGAGCCCAAATGAGGCATTAGCACTCTTCGAGGAAATGGAAAATAGAACAAGGTAATTTGGAACAACATCTAGGCTGAAGCTCGTGGAGGAACAGTCTCAAGCTTCTAAGTTATAGGAGTAAGTATAAGCTCTTGTATCCATCATGAAAGAGTTTATGAAAAGGGGAGTTAAACAGGAAAAAGTGTGCTGTATTTGCAACCTTGACCATGTCACGGATGTTTCCCGCAAGTGGCGGAACATATGGTGGAAGTTAAAGCGTTGGATTTCAACAATAGTGGAAATAGGCCACAGTTTGGTAGGGAACAAAAACAAGGGTTCCATGGGAACCAAGGAGTAAAAAAGGCAAGATCCCCATGCAAACACCTTCAATCTGAGGTACCGCGATCCCCCCAACTTCCGTTGGCACGAGGAGAACCAAATTCAAGGGTACAACCGAGGTACACAACTTCCACCTCAACCTTATCCAAGGAGGAACAAAAATATCTCACTTTACAAGTCAGAGCGAGAGGATATCGTAAAGCAATCTCTTAATATGCTAAGAAGCATGATGTCTTCACGGAGTGCAAAATGTGAGAGATTGAAGATCTCGGGACTAGAACATTCTTGAGCATACAAAATCTTAAGATACAAGTTGGCCAACTTGCCACCTCAGTATGCTGACTTGAAGCCAAAGAATCTAGACGGCTTCCTTCCCAACCGGAGGTCAATCCGAGGAATGTAAGTTCTTTGAAGTTAAGAAATGGGAAGGAGGTGCTTGAGCCATAATGGGAAATTCTACAAGAGGGTGACTTGGTCATAGAAAGCTAAAAAAAAATTGGAGGATCAAGAATTGGTTTTGGAGGAACTCGTCAAGGAGCTTCCAACACTCGAGGAAAGGGTTAATCTCCCACCACCTTTCCCTAGTGCACTTAGGGGGAGACCGAAGGTGACAACCAATGATTAGCCCATCCAAAACATCTTCAAGAAAGTTGACGTTAGTGTTCCACTCTTGGAATTAATTGATCATGTGCTATCTTATGCTAAATTCTTGAAAGTCGCATGTACTAAAAAAGGAAAAAAACCACTTAGGAAGATAGAAAAATTGAAAATAGGGGGAGTTGCCGCTCTTAATCACAGGAAGTTACATACAAAATGTGATGACCCCCGCATGTTTTCAGACCCTATTTCTTTAGTTGGTAAATTGGTGAAAAATGATACGATTGATTTAGGATTTTCTATTAATGTCATACCTTCTTGCATTTTTTAGAACCTAGAAATAGGTGAACCAAAATAAACTAGGGTAATAGTCCAAATGACCGATCACTCCAAAGCTAGTTCTTGTGGACCAGGAAAGGATGGGTGGGTCTGGGTGGGAAACTTAGTGTTTCCGACAGACTTCCATATCCTTGATGTAGCGGACGATGGTGGTGCACCCTTAATTTTATTTGGGAAACCTTTTCTTATAACATCAAGGATTAAGATTGATGTTCATTCGGGAACACTAACCCTAGAGGATGACATGGATAGAGTTTTTGATATTTACAATCTAAGCATAATTCACCTAATCCCTCTCTTGTGTATAAAGACATAACTTTGAGTGAAGAACTTCGTCAACATGATGAATCTTACATTATTGAAAATGTTAAATGTTTAAATGAGATTCTTGAAGATGAGGAAGTGTTACCCGACATAGAAACCTTGCATGATCCATCTTGTATTAATGAACCATATAATAATACATTTGTTGATAAACATGTCTCTTCTAGTGTGATTAAAGATTTTTTGCCTCCGATATGGCACACTAATTTGCAGTGGAAAAAGAAGAGTGTTAAAGAATTAACCACTCATAAACCCCTTTCCAATTCCCAAAATAAACAAGAATGTATATATGATTGAAAAAGATGGGGATGTTTGGTATGTCTAGCCATAGATTAAGGGTAAGCCTAAGGTAATGTGGAGACCCGTCCACAAGGACATGGTTGTTGGTAATGCCAAGGATTGTGATTCCAGTGACCCATCAAACCAATCTTATTGGTTTTCCAAAAATGCATGAAATAATAAGTTGTGAGAACGCTAATAAAAATATGGTGCTTTATGTTAGTTGTTTTTAAAAATATTTTCTTTAGAAATTATAGGAGCGTGTTAATTTATGGTGATGTTTTTCAGAAAAATTCAGTCATCCATTTTGTTTGGAATAGTTTTGCTCTTGGGTTTTAGTGTTTTTACGTAGCTATGCCATTAAAATGTTGGAAAGGAACAAAACAAGGGGGCCTCGTGCCAGGACTCAGCACGACCCGTGCCAAGCAATATGGGTCGTGCCAAGGTCCATCAACACAAAGCCGACGTGGTCAACATGAGGGCATCATACCTGCCCTGGTACGAGGCCCGCACGAGCCTTATCTGACATGGCATGGTGCCACGCGTCGTTACTAATCCTCCTATGAATCCGTGCTGCCTACTCTCATATCCCAATTAAAACCCATCCCATATCCAATATTGAACCCCTCCTGCATCCCAAACCCTCTCTATTTTACTCTTCCTCTCAAATTCTCCTAAACTCCCTCTCACACTCTTTTAGCCATATCTCCCTCAATTTTTACCTGATTCACCCTCTCTTGGTCGAGCCCTATCCAACCCATTTAAATTTAGCTTCCAAAACTGCACAATTTTGGCCAAATTTTTTAATAACAACTATTCCTTTGAATTATTTTTCTCCCAAAAACTCAAGGTTTGGTATGTTCCGGGTGTTGGAGTTTCTTTGATTCGATCTAAGAGGGATTCTGCACTTTCCTTGAGCACCACATTTTCCATTTGTGGTACTTGGACGTGCTTTGTTGTTTATTTGAAGAAGTGGGAGTTATGAAATTCTCTTGGTTTGGTTATTTGCATGTTTGAATGTTTTGGTGGTTGGTTGAATTATTTTGAAAGATATTGTTTTGTGTAAGGGGTGTTTGGTGAAAGTTTTTCTTGATTTTTTCTATTGTTAGTTGCTATATATTCTTTCATATTTGTTACGTCTTGTAGATAGGAAGAGGAATATAGTGTACCCTTTATGGGGTTGAACAACCTCACTTGGGACCAAAAGGAAAGGTGGGGTTACCTAGTAGGGTGCCCTATTTAGGAGATAAAGTTTGGGGATGAAGAGACCCTTGATGGTCTTAAACTCTACAAACCTGCTAGGGTCCCACTAGGGTGGATTATTATGAAGAATTTACTACAGTGTCAGCCCCTTCCTACACTAGGTATAACCTGGAATATTTGTTCATTGTTCTGAAGAAGAACTATAGATAAATGTGGTGATCTGTGAGATTCCACTTGGGAAACTTACCCCGTGGGCTGACTTATTCCTAGCTAGTGAACATTTTTAAATGGAAGTCGAGGAGAGATGTGAAGGGGTACAATGAGTCAGATAAAGGGTATGAGTTGTATGCGTTCTAGGCTACCATCACCCGACGGCTGAGAAGAGAGAGAGAGCAAGAATATAAACATAGTGCACTCGACACTAAGATATGTAGCCAGACTATTGAGTGTGGTAGTCACCTATCACGGGGAGGCCACTACTGCCATTGAGAAGGATTGTTGAAGGAACTAGTTAATCTGCACAGGAAGGGCTTACCCCGATATCTTGGATGAATTAATCACTAACTGTATTGATCTCTCCACCAAACTTTCTGGCACTGGGAATATAGCAATATGTTATATGGTTCTGCTTCTGGTTAAGTACTATAACCTTCCGGTGAGGGAGGGGATGTGGGAGAACCCACAATCGCCTTCTACACTCACTCTACTGGTTATGTATGGAGCAAATAATATATTGGTGGAAAATACTACTATCTTATGATTGTACAAAGGTAAGAAGTTCATGAGTTTTCCCCAGCGTGGGAGGTCCGCATTGAGAAAATGTTCAAGCCGCAAAATCTCATCATCGAGCCGGATGCAAATTCAGAGGTGGTTTTTGGGGATCATTACCTGGGAGATGAGGATGATACCGGGGAGGAGGATGGTCAGGAGCAGGTCCCGGTGCATCCCACACAGTTCATTCCCATTGAACATCAGGCCATCCCACCACAACTCACATTCTATCAAGTTATATGACCAATGCTATAACAGCATCCCGTATCGCCACCCCCTTCTTTCGATTAGGTATTTGGAGGGCCACCCTCTCATCAAGGGCCTTTTATTATTCATGAAGAGCCTTACTATTCCGCAAGAAATAGCGCTTGCTATTTTCACAGGCACAATATCTTCTCCTCTACGATGACTTTCCATAGTCGAGCAGCCATGGGCTCCTACTTAGTCAAATCCTCGAGCCCTATGGGCAAAGTTTCCTGCGCCATTTTTAGCAGGAGAGTCACCCTTATCATCACCCCCATCTTAACCTCTTCCAGGAGCATGATTCATCAGGTTTTGAGTCAGTTTTTTCTTATCCTATGTGGACTCATCAGCTGGAAGGGATGGATTGGGCACAGTCTTTGGGGGAACTCCATCTTCAGGGTTTTGCACGACTTTCACAGGCTTGGCACATAGCTAGATCACCTTGAGTGTGACATAGCATAGATATTTGATATGGTTGACGGTCAGGTGCACTACCTGAATAAGAACAAGGAGAACTTGCAGGATGGCATCAGGGAGATCAATGATAGGCTCAGGACATCAGGCATCGAAGAGGGCTACTACCATCCCAAAACAAGCATGCAAGGGCACGAGGCTAGACGTCAGAGGGAACATTGAGAATGTCTTGGTGTTTCCTAATTTTCCCATGGTTATATGTAGTGGGGACTATGCATAAACTAAGTGTGGGGGGATGATTTGGAACACCTCTATGGTAACATCTCTTATGCTTATGACTTAGCTTTAGGATTACTGTTGAAATTATTGTTTGGATAAATGTTGTTTTCCTTGTTTTTGCCATTTCCCCCATTTGGATGTTGAACTTTTAAGTTGGTTGTTGTTTTTAGGTGTTGGGGCACCTTTTTGTAGTTTTTTTTGGGGATGTGTTTCGAAACTTTGGTGGTGTAATTTTTTCTTTTTCACTATATATTTTTAGTATGAATCCCAACTTTGGGGCATTTTGTGATACACAAATTTTTTTAATAAAAAATATTAGGCTAAGTTGGAAACCCGAAAGGGTAACTTAGGAAAGAATGGAAAGAAAAATAGGATAGGTTGAAAGAACTCTGTAAAAATGAGAGGCTAGGCCAGGTTGGGTTGGAAAACCTAGGAAAAAATGAGAGCCCGTGTGGAAAAAGGTGAGATGGTGAGCCCAAAATGTGTGAATTATAGGATGAAAACCCGAAAGGGCTCCTAGGTAAAATGAGAGAAAATCAATTCCTTCAGAATTATCATTGGTAGTAGCTAGGTTGAGAATCTCGAGTTGTTCTTAGTTGCAACCAAGTTGATGATCTTGTGGGATTTCCTTGGTGGGTTTTTTGGAAACAACTCTTGGATTGCTTTTGGTGGGCTATAAAAGGGGGTAAGCTAGTTCAATGCTTATATTTTTTAATTACCTTTTTCATACAATATTTCGGGTGGTTAAGTTACTTTAGCATCTTCTGGAAGTGTGAGAGTTGTGAGATTCATAATTCTATTTGGAAACTAGGGTAGCTTGGGAATAAGTTGAAGGTATTGGCTAACTTCTCCTTGCATGCTACATTTCGCTTAGATCTTTTCTCGTTTCTATTTAAGCGAGGATAAGTAATGGTTTAAGTGTGGAGGGATTGACATACACCATTATGCATGCATTAGCCACTATATTTGACACATTTATTATCATCTTTCGTTTGGTTAATTGCTAGTTTTTAGTTAAGTTTACATGAGAAAGAGTTTAGATAGCCACTATTGGTTTTCTTGTCTAAATTATGAATTTTGTGGACTTAATTGAAGCTAATGGACACTTTGTATTCACGGGAACCTATATCTTCCTTTTTGATCTCATTAGTAGGTTCCTAATGAGTAATATTTATTATCTTTTTGTAGAAGGCTGTCCGCGAGGGTGTTATAAGATGGTTGAAGGCCATTTGCAAAGATGGTAGGAGATATCAAAGACCATTCAAAAGAATGGTAGTAATGTAAAGGCCACGGACTCCAAATCATGGTATTTTTGGTATTAAGGCAAAAAAAGGCGGATTCGAAGTTCAAGAAGGCCAAGGAAAAAACAGAAAGATTCTTGTCCAAGGTTGCATTGAGTTCTGGGAAATATCCGAGAAGAATCATCCCTTTAGGGTGAAACCATTAGATTTTTCTTTTTGAGCATAATAAAGTCAACTATGAGAACTCCCACATCAGATCAATGCTTCACCTGTAACGGAGCAAACAAGTCAGCCAGCCGGATCGGCCACGACCAGCAGGGACCGGCACATACCGCACTAGGTCAGTACAAGGGCCTCACCTAGCAAAATCCATATTAGCTAACACATCTTGTCCCAGGGGTCCAGCACGAGCCGTGCCAAGCCCCAGCATAGGTTGTGCCAAATTGTGTCAGCCGTGTGCCCCTATATTATTTTCACTCTAAAATTTGGTGAAGTATAGGCATGGAACGTTCATTTTCATGCTCTCCGCATCGTTTCAATGCACCAATGCCAAGACCAACCCATGGGATGTGAAGAATGACACATCTCGTACCGAGGTACTAAGTAAAATAAGGTTCCAGCTGACAGACCGCACTAAATTATACGTGATGCAGATTAGAAGAGAAAAATTGGAGTGCCGACCGATGGCCTTTGCCGGTTGGAAGATTCCCGCCAGCACGAGGCTGGAATGAGCTGGCACAAAACCATGGCCCATGCCAAGGCCACATCTTGTACCAATACAAGAGGGTTCTAGGCTGTCACAAACTATTCCAAATTCCACCCTCCGTGCCATTTGCGGTTGCTAGGATTTTTTGTCGTTTTGAGTTTATTTTCAGGCCCAATTCTGCTACTATATAAATGGACCTATATCTAGTTGGGTTTAAGTTTGTGCTAATTTTTAGATCTCAAGAATATGCTAGAGAAAGAAATTACTCTTTCTTCTCTCTAAGTTTTTTTCTTTTCATCTCTTTATTTTCCTTTTTTTCAAAGGCTTTGAATCCAGCGAAATAACCACGTTCAATACTTAGGGAGTATTTAATTTACTAGGGGATAGTATTTTTATCCATGTTTTGATGTTCATCTTATGAGATTTTATAGATAAACCAATTCAATGTGCTTTTGTATTATTATGTTGGCTTGTTCTTAATATTTTGGGAATTTCCTGATTGTCACACTTATTTTGCATACACCAAAGCTACTTTCATGTTGTTGTAGTATTTTACCCCTTGGGGAAGGAAACTTAGATGCCCTTGGGGTAACAATGGGTCTGGAACTGTGTGGGTGTGTGCACATAGGTTGTCATTATTAATGTTACAATCGACCATGCTCTAGTTGGCCAACTATATGGCCCGAAGGGTTGCGGGTAGAGATAGCTAAAGTAGCAAGCTAATATTACATTTGTAATTCTTGAGCCATAAAAAAGATACCTACTTTCTTTGCCTTTGTAGGCCTAGAGATAGTGCGTTCCTAGTGTTCTATCCTGGATATAATCGCACGGGGGAGAATCAGGCCTACCCAATGAGAATTGCCTTTGTTTCACTTTCCTAGTTACAGAGGCAAGGCTGATAGAAAATTTAATACACACAACCTTAGGTGACAGATAAATGGAAGTTTTAACCATTGCCCGCACTACATGATATAAACACTAGAACATGCTTACTGTTACATGTGATGAAATTGATGATTGAAATGACATTAATCATTTTACAAAAATATTCTCCGAGTGTTATTTTATATATTTATTCTAGTGATTAGTTGCATGTTAATATTTGTTAGTACAACCTCCCCCCAATAGCTGTTTTACAAACACTGTTTATTCCTAACACGTGGTTGGATTGACGACCCAACCACGGTTATGCGTAGTTAATTATTAGATTCCTAATATATATGTGGATAACCTTGATACTTGCCACTATCTACCATTTTTGGTAGTGTACTAGTAGGAACATGAGCAACATAAAAATTTTCATCTTTGATCTGTATTAGTTCTCCTCTCGGTTTGAATTAATGGATCTTCAGAGTATCATTGATTAATTATAGATGACGGGAGGGGGAGGGCCACTTCCTCAGCCACAAACAGTTAAGGAAGTATGAATATTAATAGGATCGTTGGAATCGCTTAGTAGGTTTGTTTCAAAGGCAGCTGAGAAATAGGAAAAAGGCCAAAAAGTTTAGCTGTAGTGATGAAAGTCAAAAAGCGTATGTGTCCTTGAAGGAGTAGCTTCAGTCATTGCGAACACTAAAGTTATCAATCCTTAGAGAAACCCTGCATTTGTACTTGGAGGTATCAAAAAATGCAGTAGGCTCAGTTTTAGTGGATAAAGAAGGCCAAAAACAATTACCATTGTACTAAATTAGTAGAATACTACACACTGCAGAGAGGGTATATTTGCCACTTAAAAGGTTGACTTCAGCTTTGGTGTATTCAGCAAAGAGACATCTGGTGGAATTACCCTATTTCCACGGTTATGGGATCATTTTTTATACTAATTACCTAATCAAGAATATCCTGAGTAAGCCAGATTCATCTGGTGGAATGATCAAGTGGGCTCTTGAATTGGAACAATATGATATCCAGTTTCAACTGCGAACTGCAATCAAAGCACAAGCCATAGCAGATTTCATTGTAGAGATGATAAGTGCATAAGCACAAGAGAAGAATATGAAACAAAATCTTAGGATTGACAAGGGAAAATCCTAGTGGGTTGACACTGCATGGAATTTGTTCGTTAGTGGAGCATCTAGCAGAGAAGGAAGTCGTGCATGACTGCTTCTAGCCGATCCAGAAGGATGATAGAAAATATTTTATTTTACTTTCCACTCATCAATAATGAGGTTGAATATGTAGCTTAGATCTTACAAGAAGAATGAAGGTCAAAAGCATTACTCCACTGATTCACGGATATTGGTCCAGCAAGTGCGGAGAGACTATAAAGTGCGAGAAGAGCAGTTAATAAAGTATTCAGGAAGAGTTCATCAACTTATTACCAAGCTCGAATAGTTCGATATTCGACATGTATCAAGGGGTGAAAACACAAAGGCAGATGCCTTGAGCAAGCTAGCGACACCTCGATTTGATTCATTGGTTGGACACAAGAATGTGAAAGTGGAGGTCATCCCAGTTGGAAGTAAAGTGATAACAACTATGTCAATGGTGCATACTGAAGAAGTAAATTGGATGACACCAATTATATATTACTTTGCAAGGGAATGGTTGCCAGCAGACAAGATACAAGTCCGACAATTAGAATTGCTATCTCACAACTATGCCTATTGATGCATCTCAGAACTGAATAAATAACGCCCTCGAGATCCTTAATATTAACCTGCAAACCCTGGGGGATCCCAGGGGTAAATCGTCCAAAACTTAAGTCAGCAGAGAATATAAGCATGGAATAAAGACTAAATGAATTAGAAATGAATACATACATGGTATCTATATTGTGTCTCCTTAGTATTATTTTTCCCTCCGTATATCTCAAAATTTTCCAATAAATACATATTAATTATTACCATTTCAACCCTATTTGGGAAAATTAATACAGGACCATTACATATCTTAGGTTCTGTCCCTATAAAAAGCCCCCAGAAAACTAGATATCCACTTGATGACAAAGACCTTCGAGATGATAGATCGAAAACTTTCGAGGTGGTTTGACCTAATCAGCATTCGAGGTGAAATCCTTCAAGTATCAACTAGAACATCGAGTTGGTACCTAATTTTCTCAATCTTAAACCATAGCAGAATATTTGAAGATGTGTATCATTATTCACCTTTTTTTATTGGCGCGTGAAGGTTGGCCTACCATGAAAGACATGAAATTATTCTTGTGTGTTTTCAATTTTTATTACTTTCTCGAGATACTGATTACTTTTGCCACTGTTTCAAGCTTCCTAACTACCCATTTTCTTCTTAACTTCCCTTTATTTTATTTGCAGGTGACTCATAGAAGGAGTTATCATTCCAAGATCTATCCAACTTCCATCAACCATCTTCTAGCAATCCCTTCTAAAAAACCAGTAAGTTTCGAAGCTCATTTCTTTCTTTTTTCCCTTTCTTACTTCATCAAAGGCTATTTCTGGAGAGGAATCTACTTAGAGGGGGTCATCTGGTAGGGTTAGGTCAGAGGGGGAAACCGTTAACTTCCCGGAGAAGATGAATTCTAATTTTGAGGTTAATAATTCTGAGGGGTTAGAATATGATTATGATATAAAGGATGATGTAATAGGCTGGACTGATTACAATCTAGATGATTGGCCTATTATTGATATAGCTCCTTGAGGATGCACAGGTGTTTGGCCTCCAGGCTTGGACAAGGCCATTCGTGAGGAAGTCTCCTATCACCAGAGAAGTGTGGTTTTTTCCCCAACACACAAGGAAGAAAAAGAGGAAAATCCACCTCTAGTTAAAGGGGAGTGAGAAAATAGGAATATCTTGAAGAGGGAGGGGTAAAAGAAGAAGCATCTCTCGAGGATGAGATGAAGACATCTATTGATTAGCCCTCAACCTCGAAAGGACAGAAAACTATCTTGAAGATCACATATTTGATTTCTCTAGGCTAAAAGATACCCCTAGATGTAGAATTCCAACCCTTAAGGGCAGATGAATCCCTTGATAACCTTTCTGACGGTAGATAAATCATCTTCTTGAAACATGTTCATTCAGGACTTTGCTTCCCCTTCCCCCCATTATTTTCCAAGCTCCTTAAGAAATTCCAAGTCAGCAGTGCATCCCAACATCCTGTTTGTTATCATGATGTTTCTAACAAGATGACACGAATTTGGAATCAAGCCAAAGTATAAGTTGCTTCGTTAATTATATAGTGTGTCTTATAGAATTAAATCTATGGAGAACATTATCACACTCATTGGCAGGAAAAAGAAACACAAGGTTTTTTTCGTTCCTTCTCATTCTATTAAATGGAAAAATAAGAGGAAGGGGTTTACTTATGATTGTACAAGATACAAGGTTCCTCGATGGAACTCGG